>JAWNNQ010000239.1:2192500-2200455 GCA_035044765.1 Leucophenga montana
TCGCTGGTATTCTTCAGATTGCTATATGGCAGAAATTCTATGTTCTCGGTCTCCTCGTTAAAGGACCACTTGCCACTGGTGTATTTCGGTACGTAGTCGCTTTTGTGCACGCGATTCATGGTTTCTTTTTTTTCTTTTTTTTTTTTTAATTATATGAATCAACAAAAACAAATAATTATGTGTTGTTTACAATACGTGTTCTTGAATAATGATGATGATTGAAAATAACGAAAATAAATACTAACTGAATGAATTTCAAAAGGCAACTTAAACATCGAAATTGAAACAGACATTAAATGGGGATTTGATTTTATTGAAAATTGTGGCACTATGAAATTCATATTCACAACGTGAACTGAAGTCAAATCGTAAATCCTTCTGGCAGTGAAAAAACGAACCATTTTAACGAAATCGATTCCGATCAATTTATTCGAATCGAATAAATTGATAAATCATAATTTGTTAAATTATGATTTATTTTCGAACTAATTGCAAATAATTACAGCGTAGAACTCGCTACGTGAGCCTTGAGCCTGTAAGCCTTAAGTAGTTATAAAATAGTGAAATAATATGTAAAAACTATTTGTGAATTATATGCGTCATTAAGCTTTAAACAAAGTTTTATAATGCTCTGCATTGGAAATAAATAAATAAAAAAGATGTGTAAAAACTATTTGTGAATTATATGCGTCATTTAGCTATAAACAAATTAGTTAATGCATGAAATATTAAAACCTCTGTTAATGCAATATTTAATTTATCATGAAATGAGCTGAATTGTGCCATCTCAACCAGATATGTAAATCGGGGGAGCAACATATACGTATATATCAAAAATGACAGAAAAAAAATGATGTACAGGCTTGGTCAGACGGTTTATATATTTACGTGTCTGATTGCTAGAATCTGACCATGAAAAAAATGTATCTCGTCCACAATATCGCGCAACTATTTTGTAAATAAATCCGTTTCTATTTCGTATTAGACTTCCAAGTCATTTTGTTAAGAGTGTGGCGAATTGTTGCCAAAAGTAGTAAACAGTGTTTTTAAACAGGCAAAGTAAAAATCAGCTCTTTTATTTCATTCTCTGCAATCTTGGTCGCAAGGTAATATTTTTGTTTTCTAATTGAATTTTTGTTTTGTTTTATATAACTAGCTCTAATTACTGCATAAACGAAAAAAAAAAGCAAAAGTAAAGCTGAAAAATAAAGGAAAACATCCACGAATTTGTCGCAAACAGATTGAATTTCATTTCATAGCATCAAAACAAGCAAATATCATGAAATAGAAAGAAATTCATTTAAAATTTTCATGCTATTTTACATTTCATGAAATGATTTCCATCGTATAAATGTAATAAATGGTGTGGAGAAGAAGGAAATTAGAGTGCACATCAAACAGCAGCTGAAGAGAACAAATGGACAGGCAGACCAACGTACAGATTGACTAATACAGCTAGTTCAACTTGAGTCATCTCGACGAGCTGAACAAGCTGAATATATGTAATTTATGAGTTCTACTTGAATGGGACACACAAGGCCAAGCAACCGAAAGGACGTGGCTATATTACTATATTTACTTTATGTGGGGTTTTCTGATGCTTTCTTCAATATTTTAGATACATTCTAGCAGTTCAACAAACACAATATTTTTTTTACAGTGTAGATTTTGTATCATAAATATTTTTCATAATTCAAAAACTAATTATACCACCCTCTATATTATTAGTATTTAAAAAAAAAAACAATTTTTTTAAGTTATACACAAAATAAAAGTATGAAAAAAAAAAAACTTTCCCATACCGGGAATCGAACCCGGGCCTTCTGGGTGAAAGCCAGATATCCTAGCCACTAGACCATATGGGATACAAAAATGCAAATGTCTAAAGTGTGTTTTACTTTACATACAAATCGTTTTCGTTTTAATGTAGTGCACAAAAGTATGCAATTTTTTTTTCGTCTACAAATTTGTATAACTTGGCAGCACAGTTCAATGAATTGCAAATAAGTGGAAAAAAGATAGATAGTATGATAGAATGCTTAAGTTTGTAGAAATTTCAAACGAACTTCACATCCCATATTGTCTAGTGGTTAGGATATCCGGCTCTCACCCGGAAGGCCCGGGTTCAATTCCCGGTATGGGAATTCATCAAATATAAACAAACTGTATGTTTTGCATGATTTTTTTTTTATTTCGTACTCTGTTTTTCGGTTAAAATTTAATTGTCAGACCTTCGTAGGGCCAAATGGCACTTACGAATTAACATTTTAAGTTCACACATACTAACTAAATAGTCCAATATGATGCTTAGTGAATTCCAAACCTTAACTTTACTACAAAATAACTATTAAAAATGTGTAAATCTACGTCAAATATTAGTTAAATGTAGATTTATGGATTTCTGGCACTTAGTAGTACATAATATACTTATGGAAGAATACGCTGTCAAGTGCATAAAAAAAAAGTATTACGAAGACTGCTATTTATATATATCGGGAACTGGCAACACTAATGTCAAAAGCTAAAATCTGGCAACACCATAATAAAGTATGACATTTTTTGGCATAAAAGTACTCACAAAGTTTTGAAGTACAATTGCTATTTGTTTTGTTTACAGTGAGTTAAGAAAAGCTATTTGGCCAAAAAATGGAAATTTCAAGAGAAGGTTTTCGTTGGAATAATTTTGCACAACTTTCGACGTGAATTATCTCAACAAGAACGTGTCAATGAACTCAGTTCTTTGTATGGCGCTAAAGCACCAACAAAAACCACAGCATATCGCTGGTATAGTGAATTCAAACGTGGTCGTAGTTCGGTCGCCGTTGGATACCCCATAATTTATCAATCGCTCAAAAAAAGGCTCGCGTCGATTGGTGTAAGGAAATGATTACGTTTAACGTTAACACAGTTGTAGTATTTTAGAAATTTTTGAGGTGGAATTTCAAACATAAAACTAAATTTTTTTATTGAAGTTGCATGATTTTGCAGCGAAATAGATTCCTGTGACACGCCGAATAGTTTGACTAGTGAAAAAATAGTAGAAAATCATGTGTTTGTGTTTACTTATCTGTACATATAGTATATTGATATACATATAAAATAATAATTGAGCATTTGTTTACATTATATTAAAATACATTTCAGTCGCCTTAAAATCTTATTTTTCGCAGTTTTAACTATTCAAGATTTTTAGCGAAACCATTTTTTAACACGAAAGCTAACAAAAAAATAAAATTTAATTGAAAAATTAGTTCCTTTTTTTTCATAGTGATTATCTCGGAAACGGTAAAACATACAAACAAATTTTGTCTAAAATTATTTTAGCAAATTTCTCAAACTTTCTTTTTTGCGAAGATACTTTTGCGATATCGTCAATAGTTAACGAGATATGAACGTAATTATGCAACTTTCTAATGTATTAAAAATTTATACATGCGCGGCTACAACAAAAAAAAAATATAAAAAAAAAATTTTTCGTCTCCCCGACGGGGAATTGAACCCCGGTCTCCCGCGTGACAGGCGGGGATACTGACCACTATGACTACCGAGGATGTTACCTGCACTGTGCCAAATGTAGTATATATGCATAGAGAACACGCTTATGTTTATAAATTGAAATATATAAATATATAATATAGAGCACACAAGTAATTGCTGCGGTGTTTTTTTTTTCTCAGTCGCACTTAAATGTATGCTAGCAAAGCGTATAGAACTACAGTCTATAAATTTTATTTGTGCCGTTTAATTCCAATACATTTTTCTGTTTTTTTTTCATATTTGAAAGTTTTGAGATGAAAGAGTATAGAACTACAGTATAGTTCTATGCTCTTTGATGCTACGCATATAACATTTTTACTGTGCAGCACTCTAACTACTCGACACAGTTGCTTGGCTTGCATGTGTATAGATTTATCTGTACAGCCGCTGTGCACATTGTGTATGAGCAGTGCAGCTAGTGCATGTAGAGTAATTTCAATGTTCCCAATACAATTCAACATAAAATGCAACGAAGCGTATCTATAGCGCTTTAACACCATCGAGTTCAATATCCCATATGGTCTAGTGGCTAGGATATCTGGCTTTCACCCAGAAGGCCCGGGTTCGATTCCCGGTATGGGAAGTAATTTTTTTTTTTGTTTGGAATATTGGAAATTATTTGTTTTGAAGTTTTTACATAGTTCAAAATCTTTTAGTAAACTAATAACATATATAAATACATATACCAAATTATATGGTGAATAATTAATGTTAGAAATTTAATCACGGTTCAAATCTGACGGTTGAACAGGTTGAACTATGATATAAAAATTTAAAAATACAGTATTTTGGTTTACCGTACTACACAATCGCTCGTACAATTTGTAAATGTGCAGATCTATATCTCTATATTTCGAGATACAATACCGAAATTTCTTCTGCGAATTTCTTTAACTTTACACTGTACTCCGCAGTATTTCGGACAAAGTTCGAAACTGCGAGTATTTAGTATGTCTGGTTTAGCAAGATTATATATAAAATATCGTTCATTTAAAAGACATTGCATTTTTATAAACCTTTTATTTATGAATGTTTAATAAATTGTTTGTAAGTTAAACTTGTGGGAAAAATTTTGATACACTCCACTCTACGGATTGAAGTGAAATTCGAGTATTACATGTGGAACTTTTGCCAATGCAAAACAGTTTAGAGTTTACATCAAAAGCTAATTAATAGCAAAAATGTATAATATTAAGAAATTTTTAATACATATTGGTATACGATGGTTTGATAGATTCCTGATTTTCTTATTTATGTATTATAATTAATGTTATCCAACTTTTTGACAGCTACTTAATTCAAAGTTGTGGGTCAAACATAAGTGTCACTATATACATTAAACTAATAACGTAAATAGTTCCACTGGCTGCATTCAGAATATTGTTTAAACTGAAAAAAATAAAATGTAAAGTTTTGAAATAAATTATACCTCTGCACTATATATATCGATTTGAATAATTTTTGATGGGTTTCATTAATCGGTTTCCATTCTCTCACTTTTTTAGCAGAAATTTTGCTATTGGAACTCAACTCACATTGAGATTATGTCAATGGAATCAAATAGCGAAATCGTTTTAAAAGTGACATAACGGCTCACTTTTAACGAACCCACAAAGCAGTCTAGAACAGCCTCACAATATAAGATAATAAAAGTTTCGGTTTGAAACAAATCAATTAAGAAAATAAAACAATATTTCCAAGATGAAAAATAACACTGGTTTACAAATCTGAGCATCATACCGAGAGCTGGTTTCTTATAGACTTTTGTCAATGTATTTTAAAGCGTAGATTCCTAAAAAATGCCAACAATTGTGTTTTTTTATTCTTTTCATAAGTATCGTTTTCGAGATATACACAGTTGTTTCATATATTTGCTCATATATCAAATCTCTCATTAAAATTTTATTCCATTTGCATAAATTGTTGGATTTTGAAGATTTAAAGTCCAAAAAAAGTTTTTTCTGGCTTTTTTAAAAGTCTATAAATTTTATTTGTTCCGTTTAATTTCAATACATTTTTTTCTTTTTTTTCATATTTGCAAGTTTTGAGATGAAAGATCATTCTTTTACGAAATTTTATTTGCCTAAATCGGACAAAAAATGCATTGTACGTAGAAATAAATCAAAAATTAATGAAAAAAGTAAATCGCTACATTTCCATATATTAATGTTTCTAGTCTAAATTTCATATTTATTGTCAAGCTTCTTCATGGAATCGTCTACAAATTGCATTCAGCAATAGTCAGCTGACTTATTTTGTTTATTACTTTCCTCAGATAAATCCTGAGCGAAAGAGTCCAAATAAATGAAAAAAACAAAATGTGTTTTTGTGGATAACTCGAAAACGCTTCTCAAGTAAATTAAAACAGTTGACATTTTTGTAATCTACGCCCCAAAATACATAAAAAAGTTTATTTTTTATTCTTTAGTTACTTATTTTTGTTTTTTTTTTATGTTAACTAGTGTAAAAGCTTATAAAATTATTGATAATATAGCCCAGCAGCTTAGTACTATGTATTAGAGGTGTTTTTGTATTGATTGATTCGGGAGTGCTGTAGGCTATAATACTTTTATATAGCCTTTACGAATAAAAACGAGTGTTTTTTTTTTAAGTTTCTTCAATTCTGCAGCCTAAACGGATGACGCTATATAAAAAACATATAAATTATACCATATCACATATATTAAGTGTTTTGATAATCTTGCTAATGAAAAATTTGCGCTGCAATCGTTTAATTTGTTTACATCTTTCTTGATTTGCAACGATATTAATTAAAAAATATTTCTAAATATTATAAAAATTTAGTGTTGCACATCTTAAAGTGTCTTAATCGTAAGTAGTGATGTTTTTTAGCGGCGTTTTGAATTATTTCGCAGACACAACTTGCGAGAGTTAATCGTAGCTGTTTACTCGTGAGTTACGGGCCGCCGCGCACTGCTGATAATAACCTAAAAAAATTGTTGGAATTTTTCATAAATCGAATATTTGCATATTGGAATTATGTTTATCAAGCAGAGCGCTATTTTATAAATATTATTCACGCTTATTATTTACACTTTTCGATAAGTAGAATATATTTTGCGCAATAATTTCTAATTAATTTAGAAATTTCAATTGCATTTACATTTATTTTGCAGCTGTAGCACACTTTCTGTACAGCCGAGTTTTAACATAGACACGCACGCATGCAGCATTCGTATCTGTACAGATTTTCTTCTACAGCTCATTATTGTTTGAGTGCGAGTAGAGCAGCAAACACAACCGAAATAGCAACCGAAATAGCAGCGTAGTTTGAAATACAGTTTTGTTCAACGTTTACTTATCTCCCATATGGTCTAGTGGCTAGGATATCTGGCTTTCACCCAGAAGGCCCGGGTTCGATTCCCGGTATGGGAAATTAAATTTTTTTTCTTTACATATTTAGTTATTTAAAACATATACGTATATAATATATGTTGTGTATTTATATTTGAATTATTCTAAAATAGTTGCTTTAGAATTGATTGTTAGTAAAAAAATATTATTTAGCATAAAATGTTTATTTTTGATCAAAGCATAAAATTTTAGATCTGCGTTGTTTTTTTAGAGTTTGTTTTGTTTATTTTTTATTCGTTGGCTGATAATTCGTAGACAGTTCATGCGACAATTTTGTGTAGTAGCGGTCGTTGTTCAGTGAAAAATTTGTCATTAGTTGAGGTGAACTGACGTTCTACCCGAAACTAAAGGTCACTTGATGTTAAAAGATTATGATACTTTGTGATTATAATTCACCCACATCTCTGACGGGGTTGCTCCTGCCTAGAGTTGCTGGACTAACTGATGGCCTCGACCAACTTTAACCTAAAATTAATAAATGCAAAATAATTAGTAGATAAGATTGAAAATAGAATTGCAGGAGAGATTAATATGGTTTCTAAGACACCTGCTTATGGGTCTATAATGAAATAACAAAGACACAAGATAGTACCGCCTCAAAAATGAACGATTTGACTCACATTTCTACCTCGGCGGCGCGCATATATTATTTCACCAATGGTATGAACGATTCGTATAGTCAAGTCGGAATATAATTAGTAGTATATGAGATTTGAATAAATTCGACGACTACATACACATGCTATTTAATAACATTCCGTATTGATCGGTAGAACTTTATGCAGTTCACGGAAAGATATGAAGTAATGTATTAATTTGGTAACATTTTTTCTACTGCATGTCCGAGGTACTTTGTGAAGGGTATTACAAATTTATAAATTGTTTACTTAAAAGAAAAAAAAAATAATTTATGAAAAACAAAAAAAAAAAATTCTATCTCCCCGACGGGGAATTGAACCCCGGTCTCCCGCGTGACAGGCGGGGATACTGACCACTATACTATCGAGGATGTTGAAAGTTGATTGGCAAAAGAGCAATACGTA
>JAWNNQ010000240.1:0-10889 GCA_035044765.1 Leucophenga montana
TTATTGTTTTCTATTGTTTCTTCGAATTTGTTATTAATTGTTACTGGGTCTTCATGATCTGGGTTTCCAGCGACCCATTTCCATGCTGAACCTATGAAATCTATTGAACGTCTATTTTTTAACATTATATTATTAATGAGGTCATTTACGTTAGTTATTGTTTCCGTCAAAAAAGGATGTAGTGGATGGTTTGGTGGTATATTTTTAGTGAAGTTTGATTTAATGTTGTCCATGATTATGACGTACTCTGCGATATTGATGATATTAAGGATCCTGTAGGTACTGGTTTGGATTTTTTCTATGCCATCTTCGATGGTGACGATTTCTGATTGAGAATAATCTAATATCTCAACGGAACCGTGACAAAGAAGTTTGAAGGAAAGCAGTAATCTAAAAATATTTTTTGATTAGTTTCTTATACGATCTTTATGAATTATTTTGCCTGATCTTGTTTTAACTGTGGAGTGTTTGTTTTCCTCAACTATTTCCTCTTTGTACCGTTAAGAAAGTTTAGTTCCTAGTCTTTTGTTTTGCCTTACAAAGATCTTATCTCCTGGTTCACAGTTGACTATTTCCTGTCTATTTTTGTTGTGGTATTGTAAATCCTTTTATTGTTTAGCCTGCAACCTTTCGAAATTTTCCTTTCTAATTTTTTCTCTATTATCGGGAACGCGTGTAGTGGGTCTACCAAAAAATAAGTCCCGTGACGGAATGAATAGAATGATTATATTCGTTTACTGACCATTCTATTAATTCGTCAAACTCCTGTTTTAAACTTCGCATGATTTCAGATAAGGTTGAGTGAAATCTTTCTACCTGTCCGTTTACTTCGCTTTTATAGGGTGGAGCAGTAAATATGTCTATGTTGTGTTCGTTTTCTAACATAAATTTTATTGATTGGGAATTGAAACTCTTTTCGTTATCAAGAACTATGTTCTTGGGTATACCGAAATAAAATATTATTTCTCTTAATTTCGTAATGTTTTCGATGCTTTTCCCTTCTATTTTCTCTATCTAAATTTATCTATTGATCTTGCGTTTATCTGTAGAAAATATGTCGATATGGATTGTGTGACCTGGATATTCTGGTAAAGGGGTGGCAGCTAATTTCTGATTGTTTGGAAATCTGTCATATTTATTTTCTTTGCAGATTTTACATAATTTTGTGGTTTTCTTTATATTGTTTTTGACATGGCGGAGAAATAGTATTTTCCTAAAATTTGCAGTCTATTTTCTTTTTCGTTTCTATGGGCGCGATTGTGGGTCTCAATCACTATTCTGTCTTGATCTTTAGTATCGGTAACATCTTCTACGATCTGTTGTGTGAATCGTATTTTGTAATTGGCAAAATGTAAAGGATATAATTCTTGGATTTTCAACATGATTGGTTCGGTAGTTTTTATTCCATTTATTACGGCTGGATTGAGATGTTTCTTTAGAAGTGCTCTAAGTGATTTTTCGGAATAGTCTTTATCTGTTATTGTATGTCTGTGATACATCGGAAAAATGATTTCAAATTGATATGAAGGTGGAGAGTCTTCTGAAATGAAAATCTGATTTCTAAAGACATTGATGGGAGTCTCTACCGAGTGTATTAACTGTTCGGAAGAGCTGTCGTCACTGTCAACAGTACCTGTTAAAGAATTAATATTGAATATTGGTGGTCTTGATAATAAATCTGCGACTATATTTGTATGACCTGGTTTATAAATTAATTCGTGATTCTATTTAATTTTTTTAATGTATAGTTGCCTATTATAGCGTCGAATGTAGTAAGATTGGGTTGAAATGTGGAACTTAAGTTTTTCCATTTTATTGCCGAAATCGTCTATGATTGCGTGATGAGTGATCTTTACTGGTCCTCCCACTGAATTTGCATAAAAAGGTTTATTTGGAATTGGATTTCGGATGTATTTTGGCGTAAAATAGTTTTTATTCGAGTCGGTGTCTAACAAAAATTTCAACTCATTGCCATTTTTCATTTTTAAACAAAAATATGGTAACGTGGAAGAGCCTAATCTAAAAAATTAATGTTGACGTTTTGTGGACTATTGTCTTCGGTTTCTAATTCACATTCATCTGTATAGATTTCTGTTTCGTGATAGTATTCATCCGAATATTCTGGTATTTCGACAATATCCTCTTTATCAGGAAGTTCTGTTGCTTCCATGTTATAGACACTTTGAATTTTTTTGGCTGTTGAATACTCTGTGAAGGTGGACGCTCTTTTACCAGATTTGAATTATTATGCTGCTGAAGTTGTGGTCTATTTTGGTAATTGACCTGGACACATATGTAGAGCTTGTGGTAAACTGTTTGGCTCTGTTACGCTTAAGAGGGTTGGCAGTGAACCATTCAATCCTCTAGCATAGCAATCAGCGCTTCTTCTTCCAATTCCAGACAATCAATTTTGTCTAAAATAAGTGAAAGATACTGATATACCTCTTAATAAAACTCTTCTATGCTGCGACCCCGTTGGATAAGGGTTGTCATTTGGTACTCGAGAGTACCAACATCTCTCTTGTCGGAGTAGTGCAACATTAGACATTTTTTTATTTTATTCCAATTTAAAGGAGTTCGATAGGATTCGAGTGCGGTAACTGCTTCACCCACAATTTTGTTTCTAATAGTATGGAGAATAGCGAAGTATCTCTTTTTTGTCCATACATTAAAAGTATTCTATCAACGGACTTCCTCCATGAGCTAAACTCTCCTGATTTACCCGAAAATTCTCTTAAGCATTTTACAATATCGGGAACTCTTTCAGAGGCATCTCTATTTCGTGAAAAATCTATTATTTGCTCCTTCTCTATATCTGAATTCAATGTCAATATACCCATAACTGTTTCGGATATTAGTTTTGTTAGTTCTACTTTCTGTTCGTTCGTGAAACTTCTATGAGTTAATGTTGATGATCCCAAACTTAGATTTGATAATTTGTTAACAATTTCTTCTTGTGCCATTTTGCTTTTTTTTTATTGCTTAGGGTTTATGTTTTATAAAAATTTCTTAGGTTTAACTTACAATAAGATGATCTGCATTTTGATCGAACTCTTCGTAGTTGCTGATTCTTGTTGTTTAACGCACATAAAGTTGTTGTTTTAGTAATTGTTGTTGGTGAGGTTTTTTATATCGCAATCGAGTTTCTTATAATGCAATGAAGAAAAATTTTACAAATTTACTGCTGCGCTTTCAAGTTTGTTTGAGTGTATTTTTTTTGTTTTTGTTTTAAGATCAATAAGTTGTATTTTGTTGTTTTGTATTTTTCTTTTGTTTAATATAAAAACTTTTCACATTTGAAAATATTTTATTGTAATTATTTTTTTTGTTTTTTACACAATTCCGGTGCCGCGTTTCCTACTACCTTTGGTAGTTTACTTCGGGGCTGACTCTTGTACACTTTGTTTTACTGGCCGCGAATAATTTATCAATTAATTATCGCGGTTCCTGCTCGGGCGCCAATTAAAAGGTAAATTTCTTTATTTTTTATAAAAATATTTTATTTAGCACTGTTTTTTTTTTTTTTTTTTTTTTAACAGCACTATGTGCTTCTTACCTTTGAGCTTGATTAAGAGTAAAAACTTATTACTAACAGAACTAATTAACAGAACCTAATTATGGCTAGGCTAAATTTGCGTCGCTATCGACGCCGGATGGCTATCACTTAACTTATAATGAGCATCAAAAATGACAAAGTACCAACAGTTAGGCAAAAATTGTATATTTATCTATATATTTGACGGTGTTTTAAATTATTTCTTCATTCGGTCAATCTTTACACAAAAAGTGTATTAGTGCACAATAAAAGTATAAAAAAGAACAATAATGAATAATGCAAAGACAATTGCTTTGGCATGCCATACGCAAATGGTGAATATACTCAACGAATGCATTTTTTAAAATGCTTTCTTATATTGATCCTGTATATTGTAACTAGCGTTCAGCCGGCGCGTTGCTGCCCTTGCCCTTGCTTCTCCTTTCCCCTGCCACTCCTTCCCACTGCCCTACCTTCCCACTGCCCTACCTGCCCTCTGCCCAACCTTCCCAACACTCACCTTTTCTTTCACCCTTCCCCCTTACCACATTCCCTTACCTCTTCTTCCTTCCACTCTTCTCCATTCCCTTCCACCCCTTCTCCAACCACCGAGTAGATGTGCACAAATAAAATGTTTTGAAATTTGCAGCTGTTTTGGCGTAAAACTTAATAATAAACTTTGCTAAAAATATAATAGCACTTATAATTCACAAATAGTTTTTTCGACGCAGATGCTCGAAATTTTCTAATCGAAGATCTTGTTCTTTATGTGAGCGATAAGGTCGACGATTTCTTATTGGTGACCGATTCGTTTCACCGTCTTCTTCTGTGGATTGGTTTCTAATTGTACGACGCATAGTGGCTGCGCGACTATTTCGCGAAAGATTAGATCTTCTTGGTCGCGGCATTTTTGATAACATATTTTTTTGTTTTATCAGCACCAAATTATTTACTAAAATATTCGATTTTTTTTAATTTTATTTATTTACTCACACGCACAAATCGTACTGAGGCACAAATCGTACTGAGACAGAAACCGTACTGCTACACAAAATAAACAAATCTTTGACAATAAACACAAATCTTACTGTGACACAAATTGTCATAGTAAGATTATAAATTTTACGAATTAAAATAAGAAAAATCAATTTGACAGAGAAATCATATGACAGTTGTAGTCGGCCTGTGGTTTTTGTGGTATCACTTAGGGGTATAGCTTATGACCTATTCGCAGATCTACCAAATATACACAAAAAATTTCATACAAATCGGTCTAGACGTTCTCGAGTTATAAATGTGCTAACACATTTTTCCTTTCTCTTTTATATATATAGATAAAAACATAAAAAAATGTCAAGTGTGACCTATACGGGTCGACGGGAATGAACTGTGTATGCTGTCACTCTCGCACTCTCTGTCATTTTTAAAATCCCAAAAAAATTAAGGAGCCAATATATGCTCATATTATTCGAGTGTCATAATACATAAATGCTTAATTTTATTTTTTTCCCTAATTTATTATTAACGTTTTCATCATATTCAAAATTAATAATTAAAAACTCCACACTCGAGGTTTTATTTTAATTCATTGATGAATTTTCGTTTTTGGCTTTAATCACTGTTGCCAACTTTTGAAAAGAAAAAAAAAGCTGTTTTTAGTGGGAAAGGATGCAAAACAAAAAGAAGCTGAATTCTTTAACAATAAAATACAATTATAAGTTAATGCCTTTTTCATGATTTAATTAATATTTATATTTCATCCAGATGAACAAATTCCTGCTCAATGTCATTGTTATATGATTCAGTTGTGCCAATTAACCTGAGATATTTTTGTGACACTTCATAATTGATCCAACATTTGATATATCTTAGCATCCCGTATCTGTAAATTAATGCAAGCAAAATGTTTTCATACAAAAACTCTAAAATAGGGTTGCTTTGCATGGAGTTACCCCTTAAAGTGGTTAGATTTGGGCCTATTTAGAATATTTTATAAGGATTTACCTAATATTCGCCAAATTTGGCATTTCTAACATAATTAAGCATGAAAACAACACAATTTCAAAAAAAAAAACCCTAATAACGGTGCGGAAGTTTATAAGGGGGCACAAACTTACCGGTGTTTTTTATTAGGATTTACGTAAGACACACGAATTTTGCGTTTCTACAATAATCAATTCTATAATCAATAACAAAACCATGGTAATTTTCCCACAAAATCTTAATAATGGGGACAGATTAGTATGGGGTTACCCCTTCAAGTGGGGTTGGTATGGTTATTTAATACTCTTTATCTGAAGAGGGAAGAGGAGAGTATAAATATCCAAATTAAAGCCACTACCTGTTATAGTCTCTGCGATCTGTTCATTCAAACAGACTGACGGATATATCTGTATCGATTTTTCTTCCGATGCTGATCAAGAATATATACCTATTATATACTTATATATACGAGTATTGTTATAGGATCTGCCACGCATCTTTCTTACATATATTTACAGTAACTTAATATACTCTTTTACCATATGGGTACAGGGTGTACAAATTGTCAAAAGCAAAGCTAATTTTGTAAACACGAAATGTTACTTGGTTAAATTTAATAAACACATTAAAAGTAGTTCACAGCTACTTGTTGTTAAGCTTAACACGTTAACACACTAGCTTGTGCATACCCTCTATATGATTAGAACCATGTGAAGTGTATTAAAGCTTCGCATTAACCGAAATTAATATGCTGCATTTGTTTTTATATTCTTGCCGCTCTAACTTAAGCAATTTATGTGCTGCAATATTAAAACATGTACGTACAAGTCAAGTGTGTGTAAAAACGAGACAACACTAAAAAAGCCAACAATACAGTTTTCAAGCAGTTTTTTCTTTTGTCAAATTCAACAAATTTCACCACTTTCTTACTTTGAGAGGTGAGAGCAATTTTTCGCGCTCTCTTTGCATCGCTTCAAAGAAAAAAAGCAGAGAACAAAATTACTGAAATGGTAAATTTTAAAATTGTAGAAAAATGAACGGTAAATTTGCAAAAGTTAAATAATCAAATTTAGAAGCAACAACAAAAAAAAAAATAGAGAGACCCAAATAAGTTAAAATAGTTAAAGAGAAACAGAGAGAGATATAGAGAGCGCTAGAGAGCAAGTTCTCTGTTGCTGTAAAGTATAACAGAAAGTTAACAGAATACACTAAGTTACACATTATTTTGAAGTAAGCGGCCAAAACGTTTTTCCAAAAGTTTTTCAAAGCAGTCGGAGTTTGTGTGTCTATGGAACGCAACAAAACGCGGAGCAATCATTTGAAAATGTGGACAAAAAAGGAATAAGAAAACAGTTGAATAAACTTTAACAAAAAAACTTAAAACTAGTTAAATAGAAAAAAAAAAAATTTAAAAATACTATTGTAAATATTAAAAAAAAGTTTATAAAATAAAATACAGTGTAAATTAAATTATTTCACATCGTTGTTAATATTGTTGTTTTTTGAATTAAGTGTGTTCAGTGTTAAATTCGGTGTTCATAAAATAAAGGCAGCATCTGAAGAAGAAGAAATTAAAATCGAAATAACTGTAATTGCTGTGGCATAGCTACGGTCTCACTTCGCGTGCGTGCGTTGCGTTGCGTTGCGTTCTATCTACGTGTATGTATTTGTGTGTGTACGACAGTTACTATGCGTGAGTGTGCGTGTTGCGCTTTGCATGTGTAGTGTATATATATGTACATAGATAGCATAAGTTATATATTATATTTGGATATACACATATACATATGTATAGATCTGTGTTAAATAGTATGCGGCTTTCTCTCAAAGGCCAATAAACTTAACTTTTAATATTTGCTATCCTTTTGAAAGCTGTGCGTAAGTGTACAAAAAAAAAAAAAAAAAAAAAAAAATAAAAAAACAAATAAAATAATTTTGCAACATACTTTCAGGCATGCGTTTATTAAAAGCTGCTGTTTATGCGCGTATATAAACTGCTAATAAACCATACAATTTATACGATATGACACATAACAAAGATAACAGTCAGAAATAAACTTTTTTAAACATAAAATGTATATAATAATATTAATAAAACAAGTTGGAACCCGCAGAAATTCAAAAAGAAAATCGTTGTATTAAATTTCGCATTAAAAGTAAAACTATTGCATACCAGCAGACGCATCTTGAAAAACTCAATAAACAATTTTACATGAAAAGTGTATAAAAAAAAAAAAAAAATACATAGAGTAAAAACAAAAGTAACTAAATATCTCAATTAAACAAAAATTGCATAAAACGTTAAAAATAAATTTCCGCAATTAAAATTATATGAAATTTGAACAGAAATGCGATATGTGCACGCAAACAGGCACAAATTCTACTACTCTACTTGAAAGCGTTTAGATCTGCTAAGAGAAGCAACATTTATTAAGGCATCCAATCTCCAAAAATAGAAATAGCAGCGAGACAAAAAGCTATATACGAAAGTAAGCAAGTATAAAAACGAAAAAGCGAACACAAACGAACGAAAATAATAAACTGGAAGCTGTTTTTACTTTTTTTTTTTGTTCTCAGTTTGTTTCTTTCTTGCCTTTTTTGTTTCGTTCTATACACGAAATACTTTCGCCTACTGTGCTCTGGCGCAGCGTGTTACACTGTTCATACAAACGGACGAACGGACGACAGAGTGAGTAAAGAAACGAAAGTACAAATTTTTGTCATCGAGTGTCTGTCTGCGTGCATGAAGAACAAAAGAAAAACGTCACACAGGCAGAGACACAAAATTCGCACATAGATGTGTATGTATGAAAGATAACGTTTCCGTTGTCGCCATTTGCCGACGACGACGCCATCGATTAAACGTATTGAAATTTTCTTTGCTGCTGTTGTGCTGTCTACTTTTGGGGGAAGTTATGTTTTCCTTCTGCCAATTCAACATTGTTGTTGTTGTATTATCAAATCTGCCAGTCTGTATGTCTGTCTGTCCGTCTGTGTGTGTGTGTGTGTGTGTGTGTGTTTGTGTTTGTGTAATTTTAGCCGCTAAGATACTTTGGCATCGGAAGCATAATTTTTGACAGCTGTCAGCGTGCAGGCCAACATGCATTCTTCACACTAGTTTTGTATTATTATAATTCAGACACGTGATTAAGTGCGTCGCGTGTATGTGTGCATGTATGCACCAAGGTCAGGCTACACGCAACTAAACGCAGCAAATAAATAAAGGACATAAAAAACGTGTATTCTCGTATTGTATTTCAGTCTTAAATAGAAGACATGTTCTAACAAATACAGATAGTATAAATGAACAGCAAAATGTAAGCTAAGTAAGCGCCACATGTGTTTTTTGCTTCATACTCGTGCTCAACTTCAACGACGATGTCTATGCAAATGAATGAACATCGTGCGCTGTGCCTGTATGTGTAGCAGAACAAACATACATGCAAACAAACATTGCATTTCTGTTTGCATTTCCATTTAAATTTAAATTAAATTTCACTTATTCAATTTCTATTCTATTTATTTCAGCTGAATTTGTGTTTTTTAACTGAAACGCGCGCCCATTTCCTTTTTCGGTTTAAGTGCTGCATTAAAAATAAAAAAATAAAACACAACCAAACAACTAATTTATCTAGCATAAATTTGTGCATTGTGCATTAAAAAAAGCTTAGTGGTTTGTTTAAAAACTAATTAAATAAGAAAAAAAAACAACAACTAAAATCAACAGATTAAATACAAATAATAAGTAAATACAAACATGTACTGCATTGCTTTTGTACTATAATTTAATATAAGGTAAGTTCTAAAGAATTTTTGCTGAACTATCCATTTAATTGAATTACATTAGTGAAATTGAATTTAGCATATCTCTTTGTTATTCGTATAAATTGCGTACATGTACAGGCATTCTTTCTTATTTATTGCTTCTAAGAAATTACACTACATATTTATTAATACATGAATTACGTGAAATGTTTTCAGTTATTGAAATTTTATGCAATGAATGCATTTTAAATAAATACTTATGTTTGTCTAAATACTGTTAGTCTTCTTTGTTATCTGTAATCTTATTTATTTTGTAATAGCCAAAATAGTTGATTAGTCGCACTTGTTAAAAGAGATAAGTTGAGATATCAATGCTAGACCGAAAAAAATGTATATGAAATGGAAATACAAATTTGTTTCATATAAAAAAATAAACAAATAATCCGAGAGGTGTATACCAATTTGATATGTTCGAAAATAGTATCAAATTAATATTTTCGAACATAATAAAACGATGTTTTTACGACCAAATATACATTGCAAAAATATAAATACGATTCAAATTCAATTTGATATGGTTAAAAATCATTATCCCAGATACCAATGGTGTAATAAAACGCATACGAAATGGATTTTTGTTTTTGATAGATGAATTTGTTTTACACATTTATTTTATAATATATTTGTACGAGTAATCCGAAAAAAATTATATAAAATGGTCATCAAACTCGCATTTTTCATTTTAAAAATAAAAACAAGAATGTAGACCTAAGCGGACTTTGAAGTTTGTGAAAAAAAAAAAATTGAAAAACATTTTTGGTGGTACCGAAGTTTTAATACCATTCACATGATGCTGTGTATTTATCATGTGTAGAAAAGAAATATTTGTAAAATCTAACAACCTAAACGTGGGATGTAAGTTTCTTGGAGCCTACCTCTAAAGTGGATGTGACATGCGACTTGATAATTATGCGAAGCGTCCGTCCACATGAAGCCACCATGTGAATTGTCAAGTTGATTTTACCTGAAATGATAAATGATAAAAATGGAGAAAACACATTTATTTCTTCATATGTGAGGCGTTCGTCCATAAGAAGCCACTATATTAAATTTGAAGTTACTGTATTAAGAAAATTTTCATACAAATTTCCAAAATTGGTCTGTAAGTTTCTATGGGGGCTACGTCGAAAAGTTTTCAATTTGGTAACTATATTAAGCTTCAATAAAATGAAGTCTATGTATCGACTTGAAACCGGATTATCTTATTTGGCTTTCAGCAAATAAATACACATTATTATAAATTTAAATTAAATAATAAAATGTGCTAAATGCTTAGATCCTAAGACTCAGTTACGAAGAAAATACATTTAATTTGCACATAAACAAGGCTTCACCATATGATATGATGAGTTTACATATGCAATCAACAATTTCGCCTAGCAAACGTTCTAAAAGAGATTTCTGTGACACCTACAAAATTTATTGGGGTCCGAATTGAGGTGAAAGAGATTTCTGTGATACCTCAGTATATGTGAATGGTATAAAAACAAAACAAAAAAGAAAACAAACTTTTTTCCGGCTATACGGAGTTAAAAAGTGTACATAT
>JAWNNQ010000242.1:0-171498 GCA_035044765.1 Leucophenga montana
CAATGAAAAATAATAAAAAGAAAAAAAAAATAACGAAATATCAGCCTCAACACAATTACATGCACATATGTACATATATGTATAAATCTGAGACAATTTTTTTTTTTTTAACAATTTTGTTAAACAAAATGTAATGACACATTTCATCAGTAATAAAGTTTAAAAGAGCAGATTAAAACATTTACATATACATACATATGTATGCATATATGTATATATTTACAAAATGCTCAGAACTATGTCAATGCAAGGCAGACGACGACGATAACGACCGACAGAAAAAAAAATTAAAAAATATTTAGGACAGCAAAGAGCAAGCAGCAGTGAGGGAGTCAAAGCAATAAAAGCAAGCAGCTTTTAACTTTTTAACATTCCCCTATCCTACCGCACCAACAAATGAAAAAACCCATACGACAAAGCGACAAATGAGTTTGAGAGCGTTATTATTTTTTGCAGTTACAAAAACACATACGCTCGCAAACTCCCTACTACTACAAAAACAAAACAAATTCGCTTGAAAACAAGCTGATTCATGCACTTCATACGCTTATTCAACGTTGTTATTGTTGCCTCACATGCGCTCATTCGGAATCGCTCTCACTCTCTCTCTCTTCATATACACGGCGAATTTAAAATGTTTATGCACGAACTAGTGCTGCGTTTCGTTCGCCCACATTCGGCGTTTTTCGTATACGTTCTCGCTCGCTCATCGGAAATTTCGAATGTATGAGACATTTAGTCTGTGTTAAGCTCGAAACGAAACGAGCGCTGCTGAAAACACCAAAAACAGTGCAAAGCAAAAGAACGAAGGGGCTAGGCTGATGGCTAACTGGCAGCGGCAACTACATACAAAAACAAAGAACACAACGAGACGTTGGCGTAAATTCTTCTTCGTTGCGTATTGTTGTTGTTGCTATTGCTGCTGATTTTTTCCTCTTTACATAGGCCATCGACGTAGTTGCTTATTCATACATATGTATGTATATCCGCGCATACGTTTTATACGTACGTACTTTGTATTTGTGTGTGTGGTGTATTGCTACTTTAAAAAAAATAGCATGCTGCTTTCCTCGTACGCGTAGTTCTGTGTGTATGTGTGTAATAAATTTGACTTTTGATTCTTCTACTGCTGTGCTTTTTTTTTTAAAGTAGTCCGCAAAATGATCAATTTTTTTTTGGCGACTTATCAAGCGAATTTAGATTTCGTATTTTCTTGCAACATACATAGTATGTAGTAAAAAATAATAAAAAAAAAAAAACCATATTCTACCAGCAGAAAAATGTAGCAGAAGGGGCGAGCAGGCAAGACAGCGCGCAATTAGCAAATTTGTAGCGAAATATCACTTGCAGACAACATACACACACAAGCAATGACGCCCACACATAACGCATAAACACCCGCACACCACCGCCACTATAGCCCGCCAAATTCAATGTGAAAAAGCATTAAACAAAATACTGCTGCTGCGTCTCGTATTCTCTTTTTTTACCTTCGTTCCACTCCAATGTTAGTTTTGCATTTCTAAGCAAAGAGATTTTTTCTTATAATTTTATTATTTATACGCTCTCTCATACATATGTACATGTGCACGCGCGCTCTTGCGCTTTGGCATTGCACTTTTTTTTTTTTTTTTTGTTCTAGCTGTTATACACTTACCGCAAAAATTTAACGCTTTAACAAAATGCACACAAAATTAAAAAGATTATGTCAAAATGAGAAATTATCAATTAAATAACATATTTTCTTATGCTTTGATTTTGCTGCAATTTCTTTACGAAGATTCTGTTTTTAGCAGCGCACACTATGACGGCGAAAAAGAAGAAGTGTTAAATGAGAGCAAAAATTAACAATGGTATAGTGTTGCCAGCTGCGTGAAATCATGTCAAGTGTGCCAACTACAGCAAGCGACTGTGCAAGACACGCGTAGCTGGCAATACTGACCTGAGACTGACTGTAATGGCAAAACAAAATAATAAAAAAAACAAAAACTGCACGCGAATAGGAGAATTTGCACGAGGCTAGAAAGCGTGAGAAGTACTATGATGTACGCATGTGCATGTGTGCGAGAGAGCGCAAGCAAAGGCTCATCGCTCATTACATGCATTGTAGTTGTAGTAGCATTTTATTTGTAACGGTTGTCGTCGTTCGTTTCATTGCTGCGCATATGATGTTAGCAAGCGACAAAGCTACAAAATGGGGTACACAACACTGAAATTAGAACGCTATAAAATAAAAACTTTTTCTCCTTTAATGCGTTGCCATTAGAAATTACCTTGCACAAAGCATCATAAAAAGGTTTAATTTTAGTTATAGTGTGTTTCAGACGCGTTTCCTTCGTATTATTGCTAAACAACTACATACTGCATCATGCAGTTACATTATTGTTAAGCGGTATAAATTATATTATATATATACCGCTTAACAATAATGTAAAAGCATTAACTGAGAAAGAGTCTACAAAATTTTAGAAACAACAATGAAGGACGAAGCAGTGCACCATTGATTTCGAAATTCTACGAACTGCAAATCCGTTATGAAATTGTAGCTAGGCGGCGCATGTGGTTTGCTCAGCAGCAAGAAACGCAAACAACTGAACTGATATGAAAACGAGCGAATTTACGCGCATACACAGCGTACGTGAGCGCGGCAGAGATACATAGATACCATTTTGTACTACTACAAAGCAACAAATAGTCCAAAAAAAAAAAATCGAAGAGAGCGAGCGAGCGAGCGGAAATGTACCATGGGTCCAACGAATGTTCTTTTGCTGTTGTTGTTGGGTGTAATAATAAAAAGGCAATGAAAAAATTACGTTTGAATTTTTGATAGTTCATGTTGATGCTTAAAAGCAAAAATTTGCGTTTTAAGACACTTTTCTTTTTATTTTATCAAAATATATATTATAAGTATATATGCATTTTTTATAATAACTGCTTTTTTATTTCACACTTTTTTTTTTTGTTTAACACTTAATAACTAGACTTATTTAACTGTAATATGTATTTTTTTTTTTAAACTTATTCTCTTTTTAGACTACACGTGTTTTTCATTTTTAAATGTTATCAAAATAAAGAGTGTATAAATATACTACTAAAAATAAACTTGTTTTTATTTCTTGTAAAATTTAGTTGCGCACACACAAATCACATACATACATACGTGTTATGCAGTGTTGAAAAAAAAAATTGTATTATAAACCATGCTTTATACAGCATAAGCAGTATATAAAAAATAACTGTAAATTTAGTTAAATTAGAAGAATTAATAAAGAAAAAATAAAACAAAAGAAGAGATTAGAAAAAAGTAGAAGTCAAGAAACACACATATGTACATAACATATATTTGTATGTACATATGTATAAATCAGCTATTCTTTATGTGCATGCACAGTTCACATATATATATATATATATATATATATATATATATATATACATATATGTGTGTGTGAATGTGTATATATATAGCGGGTGTCTTTGTTGAAGCAAGATTCTATTTTGAAAGCTTACAGCCTCCACACGAACTTGGAGTTTGGGTTCTACATGTCAAATTTTGATTTGTTTTACGTCATGCGCTATTCAAACGATCACAAGGCATATGACTATTTTTTAAAACCATATTTTCATGATACTACAAGGTAACTAATACCAAAATTATTCTAGTTCAACTCTACGACAAAAACCTAACGCATGAAAGTCATTTTCTATAATTTTTTATTGATTTCTAAAGATAAAATTTATCCAGTTTATTTTCTCATACCATCACATACCCGTATAGTGAAAACATGCTCGTTTTCAAGAACTAGAACGTCCCAATTTTATTTCGTGCATAGCACTTTTCAAGTACAATCGCCTGAACTTAGTTTTTACCAATTGAATGAAGACTATTTCTACTGTTTTAAATTGCAAACATTATTAGGACAGTATATGCTATGAGAATAGTTGTCAGCATAGATGAACGACTTCGAGTATGTCGAGCAAAAATTATAGAGCGCTATAATTTCATATGTATTATGGAAGTCTGCGATATAAATTATTCGTATCGTTGATGGATTATTGTTTACTCAATCTAACGTAAGCAGCACGCACTGTTAAAAATTCGAAAGAAAATGAAGTAAAGTATGAAAACAAGCTTCTACTACGCGATTCGACAAAATAAAATCACATTTTTTTGGAGCGCAGTGTAAATTTATGAACAATTTTATTACTATATTTCGAATATTCCTTACGACTGGATTAACATTTTTTTTTTTTCAGATTTTCAGACCGAACTGAGGATGACAATGTTATCCTTAAAAATTTGCACTTTTTTTCAAGTAAAAACAGTGTAAAACGTATTTCTTTTTACAAAATACTGTTTAGTGAAAATTATTAAACTTTAAAAGAAAAGAAAATTTAAAAAAAAAAAAACACCCGATAATGCTACGCGTATGTATGTGTGTGTCTATGCTAACAAACCGAAGCAGCAAGCAGCAGCAGCAAAGACAAGAACAGTGAGCTTGTTGTTGCTGCTGTATGGCGGCTCGCCGACGAGTCCAAAAACTCGAATGTTAACCCGCCGCTCAATTGTTTGTCGCAGACGTTATATTGTCGCTGCAATATTCGCCGCAAATAAAATATAAATTATAAAATGAAAAATAAAAAAAAACAACACGCGCACGACTGAGCGGCGATTATTTTGCTTTCGCTCTCGCTGCCTCTTCTTTGCACACATACATATTTATAAATACACACGCTCAAATGCAAAAGCATCATATATATATGTATATATAGAAAACATGTATTACACATACGTGCTCAATTGCTATTTCGTTTCATGCAAAACACACATGGAAACACAATACTCACTCTCCCAATAACATATTTTGCACTCTCTCAACGCTGTTTTTTCTATTGCTAGTAAATAGCTACCACCATCAACACCGACCGTTGTTGCCCAACCAATGCTTGTTGTAGTTGGCGCGAGCGCTCTTCTTGCTGCCGCTGCTTTTGCTTGCTTCTCGCGCGCTCAGCAGCAACGCAATAAAAGTTCAAAAACAGTTGGAGAGTATACCGCGACGCGAGTAAAAATCTTTCTTGGACGTCGTGTTGTCTTCCGTGAATTTCTTTTTTAATTGAATATATTTTTTTTTACGTTCCGTTTCGTTGCTATTGCTTAGCTTTTTTTTTTAGCGCAATTCAAGTTTTCAAAAAAAAAATTGTTTTTTTTTTAATATATTTTCTTAAAGCGTTTGTGTATTTGATTTTTGTTGTTTGATTTTTGAACTACACAAAAACAATGTCAAAACTACTTTGTTGAAATTTTTTGGGTTCCGTTTTTTGACATGAAATAAAAACAAATTGTACGAAATATTTTTTGCATGTGTGTGTGTGCGTGTGTGTGTGTGTGCGGAAAAATTACATCAATTTCCTTCAAAAGTTAAAGTAAAACTTAAAAAACAAAAAAATGGTTGAACGAACTCATTACCTTCATGTGAATTTTGCATAAATTTATTGATTTTCTGTCAAGAAAATTGTTTCTTAATTAAATTCTTGCATTTGTGTGTTTAAATATTTTAATTGTTTTTTTTTTTTTTGTATTTGTTTGTTTTGGTTGGTTTTTTTTTTGTTTTTCGTTTGTTGCAGCAATATTATTATTTATAGATTTGTAGTTGGTACAAAATATGACGAGGAGAGTTTCGAGCGCACGTACGACCACAACGAACGACACAGAAGAAAACAGTCATCATTGCTGCGCCGCTGCTCTTTTGTACTACTACGAAAGGCGACAACGATTCTGCTCTGCTGCTGTTTGTGTTGCTGCCGCCGCTGCAGCTTGTGTTAATGAATCTGTACAGAGTGCATTGTAAAGCTTAGGCATTATGGACGTGTTAAAGGGAGAGCCATGCTGCGAGTGTAGATACTGTGCAGCTGTTGAGACCTTTGAGTGCGAGCGGGACAATGGTAGCGCTCTCTTCGTATAGTGTGGACAGTGTGCTAAACTTGTCGCTTAGCTTACATTTGAAGGGTTAACAACACCAAAGAGGAGAAAACAGGGTGCTTGTAACATGTACAGGGTTTACATATTAAAAAAAAAAATGTTTGCTTATTAATTTATTTTCAATATACTATTAGAAGCGATGTTGTGTTGTTGTGAACCATATTAATATTCACCATATTCTAACCACTATCAAATTACGCACTGGCTATGAACCTACTTTTCATTGGCACATAATGATAACAAGTGTTTTTAGTGTAGATTCGTATAGAAATCAAAGAAAAACGAAATATAAGTATAGCATTTTCCATTATCTCACTTAGATTTCAAGATATTGAGTTTTGAAGTTACAAAGAAATACATCGAAAATGGTATTCAAAATTTTCGTCTTATTTTTGACGAGTTCATTAAAAATCCGACATAAAATTGCCAAAAAAAAGAAGTAAAAGAAAAAAAAATCACCAAAAGTTTTTCACGTATTTCCTGAGTTTGTAGGTATTTGAAGTCCAATTTTGCAGCCGATTCCGAAGGTAAGTTAGTTCAGAACATTCGCTTGTAAATTGGCTTCCCACTTATAAAAGTTTTGTATGCACATTTAGTGTCATTGGTGATGTAGTTATTTTGCAAATGTACTATGTGGGGAGTTCTGAAGCACATATTAATTTATTTATACAGATAATAGTTGTTTCAACCAAATTTTGTATGACTTTGTAGTTCAGTCATTACTGAAGAAAAAAAATCCAGAAAAAATTTTGTAACTTCAATTTGTTTTCACAATTCAATTTCAAAATTCCAACACTTGGATTGGAACTTCCCCATTAAACAAGATTTTATAGATTTTTAGTACATTAAATTTCTCAAACTTTCTTTTTTTGCGAAGTCAAAATAACGATATCATCAGTAGTTAAAGAGATATAAGCGAAATTAAGCATTTTTCTATATAACTGCGTTGAAAAACATCGATGCAATTATAAACAAGTAAAATAAAGCAAACTGTTTACATTTTATTAATATAACAAACTTTTCATTGTGGGATAGGTTTGAATGAATAAACAGAAACAATTGAAAAAGCTTATTGTAACACTACCTGGGACACTGACCTTAGCCATTTTTACAATTTGTTCGCATTTTCCTGAATGTTTATAATTACTTTTTTTTTATGTTTTGATTCTATCTTTCAGTCGTATTGCCGCGTCATACGTATAAGCAAAGTAAACGATCCGTAAATATTGATGGAATAGTAGCTGCCGTGAAAGAATTGATGGCAGAAAAGAAAACTGTGTACGGCTCATATAACATTGAAGCGCTACGTTTCGAAGCACAAAGAAGCCTGTGCAGAACCTTTAACCGCCTGAACTGACTGAAGTATTTGTCAATTTGATTTCATCATTAAAAAGGCAAAACTTGTGGAAAGAACAGTTCGTAAGTCGTATTTTGATGTGATTTTTTCTCTTTGTGCTGATGAATTTCGCTTTTTTGTTACAGATCTTCAGCGCAGAACAAGAGAATGTGCTCAGGAAATCTCTTCTGATGGCAAACATTTTCTGGTGGTACGCATAACTACGTGGTACGCATACTATCTGCCTTGTGGGTTATAAATTGTGTATCTATCTATCTGTGCTGCCAATGGTACAAACGAAGAGTACACTTCTGAAATGGTCACTGACTCATTAGCACCGAGTACATTATCGCTATTGTACAGAGTGCATTGCGAGAGTTTAGTCCTCTGAAATCTGTTAAACTGATCGAAAAATTTAAGTGCGACCGCAAATCATAGGCATCTCGACTACCAGCATCTGAAAATGTGGCACTCGTACATCAAAAACTTGCTGAGAAGCGGACAAAGCCAATCGGAACATATTCCGGTTATTCTCTGTATGTCGTCGAATATAGCCGCCTCATACATGAAAGCCCTTTTTATATAGACTGAAATATACTAGACTAGCTCTACATGGATAATGTAATGTATGAGACATCTATATTTATTTGACAACCGTCAAGTTTTAAAACAAAAGGAGATTGACGTTTAAAGCAACAAAAAATAACGTGAGTAGTAAATTGTTTGAGACTTTTATTGGAAATAATACTATTTAATTAAGGTAATTTAATAATATCAATTAAAACACAAACTTTAAATAAAATTTTTTTAATTAAAAAGAAAAAAATTAACAAAAAGTTTTTAATTTTTACAGAAATAATACAGAAAATTAAAAAAACGTTTTTTTTTTCGACTGTTTAAATTTGAAAAACGTGCATATAATGGATAAATAGCCAAATTGTGACGTGACATTAACATTTTTTTCTAAACTTGCTCTGCCTATTTATCAGTAGAAACTGAAAATTCAAGTTTTTAGATTCTACTTGGTCTACAAGGTATCAGTTTCCATACAAATGCGTTCTGATCTAAAAATATCCGAACTTTTTAGTTATAAAATAAAATGAGCATGATATTATGTTTCAAAGATAATATTTTTTCAATATACAATTCGTTTAACTCAATACAACGTTTGGAACGCTCAACCAATTTGTCCATAGACTTTTTAAACTCGCTTTTTGTGATGTTCTTTAGCACCTGTTTCACGTCTGCTTGTATGGCTGGAATGTCATCGTAAAAAGCTTCTTTCCATTTTGTGTTTTCATTTTATACGGGCCATTGACTATTTTGGTCTGGTGAGGTGGTGCATTATCATGCTATAAAAACAGCTGCTTTCCTTTGGAAATTCGGGCCTAACACGTAGAACACTCGACCGCAAACGATGTAAAACTTGTAAAAAATATTCTCCATTGACAGTTTGAACTTCTGGAACAAATTCCTTGTGAATAATACCCTTGGAATCATAGAAACTTCACAACATTGTCTTGATTCTTGACTTCTGAAAACGAATTTTTTTTTTTTTTTTTTGGTTTTGGCTCCATTCAGCAGATTTGCACTTAGTTTCAGGATCATATTTAAAACATCGAATCAAGAAATTCTGAATCGTTTTCAGCTGTTGAAATGATGTCTTTGCAATGCTCTACACGAACGATTTGTTGATCATTATTTAATTTATGTGGAACAAAACGTGCACACACCTTTCTTTTACCCAAATCTTCAGTTAAAATTTTGTAGTTTGTACAGTAAGATGAATTTAATTCTTCTGCCAGCATTCTCACAGCGAAATTTGCATCGATAGCAATTATTTCACTTACTAACTCAGCACGATTAGATGCTTCAGGTCGTCCAGATATTGGCTTTATATCATTACGACCGTTTTTAAGACTCAAAATTTAAAATTAATTAAAACAAAATTTAATATTTACTCATTTGTTTTTACGACAGAACTACAAAAACTGTTTTTATTAAAACGTGTGTCATTTTGTAAGCTTTCAAACGATTGGCATGAACCTTGTAATGTACCTTTCTAACAATGGCCTCTATGATTTAAATTAAAAGTTCGTTTATTTTTAGATCAACCTTGTACGAAGAACAGACGCAAATAGCTATACATACAACTATATATTTTATGGGGCCTGCCATGCCTCCTTCCGCCTGTTACATACTACACTTGGACAAACTTAATATACCCAGGGCAGTGTACTATAACAAGAAAAAACGCTAGCTTTAGGTAGTATAAAGCTTAAAACTTCAACAGCAAATTAGCTAGATGGAAGATTAACAATAGTAAACAAAACAATGCACGTCTACTTTACTAACAACATAATCACAAACCTTCTATTGTACATCTTTAACAAAATATCGAAATATCGTACTGCTATTGATGCAAAGTTACGGTGTACAGAATGTACATGTTAAGAAAAAGAAGTAGGAGCTTGTTATGAAATATCGTAAGATCTATTGGCTTTAAAAAAAAAATAAAAATACTCAACTATCACTGTACAACAAACTCAACATATACAAACAAATGCTAATACCAATATGGACTTACAATACAGCGATTCCAAAACATACTATTGTTCAATTGCATCCTGGTACTTAAAAAATATTGATATTCATCGTAACGGTGAAAGAAAAAATTGGATGCTCTGCATTATCTCCATGCAAGATTACGTCATAATATCAAGGCAGAGGCTTGGCTATTAGTTGGCAACTTTTTTCCAGTACGCCGCTTAAAACGTAGAAAATCCCTGGATTTAACTAGAGAAACCATAGATTGGACTCAAAGTCGTGGATTGCTTTCATTGTTTAATTACAGTCACAAAAATATGTTTCTATTTCTAGTTGCAATGTAAATAGTAATATTGCCAAATAAAATATTGTTAGTAAAAATAATGGATATCATATTTTATTTAGAAAAATTGAAACAAGTGGTAAGTGAGCATGGCTCATACTCATACTTATCCAAAGGAAAGAAGCTCTCCTTTGTATGAGAACTTTTTTATAAACAAGAGAAGTTACATTGAGAGAAATTACATTGAGATGCTCAATCAATATATGGAGGCTTATGGAAAAATGTGATGGAACATAACTATAAAAATTAATATTGGAAAATTATTTCGGGCATATGACCACGTTCGAAACATCTGGCGAACTGCATGTCCAATTTTTCAATATTTGTGGACGTAACGCAAGAATAATGCACTCGATATTGGCTTCCTAGACTAAAATCGATGCTGGCCTCTCCGCATAGATCAGCGATTTAAAGTATCCCTGCAGATGTTAGTCCAGCGGTAACATATCGTGCGGGGGCCAGGCAATGGTTCGTTTCTTGGAAATTATGTCGTAGTTAAATTTTTTCCTCAATAAGATGGTGGTCCAGAAGTGTGGCTCCTGTTATTCCGATCATATTCTTTTGGTAACCAAAAATCGTATAACATGGCTCGATATCGGTCGCCATTAACGGTAACTGTTGGATTTTATTCGATTAATTATGCTATCGGATTTTCGATAAACGATAAGTTTTTTAGTGTTGCCACACTGTTACATTATACAATGTAAAATGTAAGAAATAAAATTTATAGCGGTTTTGCCTATAACTTTACCGCTCATATTTTTCAGGCGTTATGCTAGTTTTCAATGTCACGACTCTTATTAAGCCTATAACCGTAACGCCGATATATTTATCAGAATTTTTTGCAAAGTGACCTGCCAACTTGATCGATAAAAAAACCAAAGCAAAATTGAAATTTTGTATTAAAATTTTAAATGCAAACGTGCACATTATATTCATAGATTGGCTCGTATTTTTCTACAACGGAGGCGCTCACTCTCATCCATTTTTTTTTTTTTTTTGTTTCTGCTAATTTATAATTTTATTGTGTTTACGTTTTTACAATTGGACTGTCCACCTCTTCAAATAATCACCAGGGCTACTCAAAATTGATTTATTATAATTGTGATCGTGACTTGCACTACTCAATATTATTCCGCCTTTAGCATATCTTGCCGTTTCGTATTTTCTTTTTTATCGGTAAGTCGTGAGAACGGCCCTTAATCAATTAAAACCAAATTAAAACATTTTTAATACTGTAAAAAATTAATTAAAATAAACAACATCTAGTAGTTGGTCATTTTCGCAAATGTGTTCCATCTTATTACAAAAAAAGTCTCTATAACAACTTTCAATCCGATATTTTAAAAATTGTTTTTTCAAGTTACTGATAGACAGACAAATGGAAATGGGCTAAACCGAACGCGTCTCATCGAGCTGGTCAAGAATGTACACTCATAGTATACATATATGTATACTATATGACGTCTCTGATGCTTCCAGTGAAAAGATTATAATACTATCTACGAAGTTTAATAAATAACTGCTCATTGTATAGGGCTATCCAATAGGAACGGGAATATGTTAAAATTTAATAAAACAAGTTGTGTGTGAGTTATGAATGATTTTTTTTGCTATATATTTGAAAGGGTTATCAATGATATTATATACAAATGTGGAACAAAACATCGTTCAAATAGCCGCCGCGGCATCGTTAGGTAGCGCCCATCTAAGAGGTCTAGTTTTCGATGGTTCTGGCGTGTTGATCATGCTGAAATTTGCATGGGTTATGTTGACTTTGAGGGCACCGACATCACAAAAGAAGTCTAATGGGATCAAAACGAATGAACTCGGTGTCCAGTTCACGTTGTTTTGTTTTATCACTTTAAACACTTTGTTCTTTTTTCTTTTATCAGTTTTATCATTTGAACATGTTGTACGATGCAGTAACTTGTCATGGTGATTTATCTTTAGTGTCTGAATAACAAAAAAACAAATTATTAGCAGAGAAGATAAAACAACATGACCACCACGAACTGTAAATATCCACTCCTCTCTAATGGATCAATCTGTACTCGTATATTTGCATTGTATTGTATCAAATATTATCTATATATATATAAAACAAAGTCGGGTTGGGTTAGTTACACCATTTATAACTCGAGAACGGCTGGACATATTTCCGCTGCGAATAGCAGAATAACTATTAAAATATGTGAAAAATTCACAAAAAAAAAAATATTTTTGGTAAGTTAATCTAGAAAGATATTGAATATACATATTAATGGGGCTGAAGAGGGCATGGGAAAGGAGGCAGGGAGAAGTTGGAATGAAAGGAAGCTAGATAGGGGGAAGGGGCAGGGGAAGTAGTGGTATGAGACGTGGTGGTAGGGAAAGGGACATGGAGAAGGAGGAGCAGGGGAAGGAGAAGTAGTGGGAAGGAGTGGTAGGGGAAAGGCAGCACCGCGCCGGGTTCCTCTTAAGATAGATGGATGAAATGTTCTATACATCTAAAGGTTGATTGCAGGGGTCTGGGGAAAGGGGGAATTGGTGGTAAAGGAAGGGGTGGTAGGGGAAGGGGTATAAGGGCAGGGTAATTAGAATGGGAGGTAGGGGAAAGATGGTAGTTAAAGCGGTCAGGGGAAGAAGGGTAGGGTAATGGAAGATAGGGTAAGGGATCATAGGGAAGGAGAAGTATCCATTTAAGATAGAAATGTTGTATATGTACATGTTAATGGGATCGAAGTGGCCAAGGAAAAGGGGTGGAAAAGTAAAGAGTGGTAAGGGAATGGGAATGTTGGCAGCGTAAGGGGTGGTTGGAGAAGGGACAGGAGCAGAGGGTTAGGATAATCGGAGGTAGAGTAAAGAGCCATGGTGAAGGAGAGGCAAGGGGAAGAGCCGCAATGCGCCGGGTACCAGCTAGTGTATATGTAAACAAATATGTTCTATAGCGGGTCGTAGCAGTGCAGTCCAGCGTAAGTTTTTTGTTTCGTTTAATTAGAGTTTGCTAGAACCAATGATATTAGCGTGGTTTGAAGCCTTTTCTATTTATTTTATTTATTTATTTTATTTTTTTGATTTAAATTGTTTTCTTTAAAAAATTTTTTTTATTTAAATTTTATAGATTTTTGTGAACATTTTTAGTGGAAAGTTTTTTTTGTTGTTGTTGTAACATTTTCTTCAAACGCATATTTTTCTTTAGCAAAACATTTATTTTCTTTTTATACATTTTTACTAAGTTTAAATTTTTTTCACAATTATTGCATTTTACGTCATCATAATGTGTCTCAGCGGCTGGCCAATCATCAGGCTCATCATCAAAATTTTGCAAGTCATTTTCCAAATTTAAGGTTGGAATGGCTTCTGCTCTTAAATATTTCTTGCCAATATCTGTGCTGCAAAAATGACTTTCGCAAATAAACAATTTTTTCTCGTAGTTCTCCTCTTTTATTTTGCATTTTTCACGCCAAATTTGTCCTAGAATTTTGCCAGCATCTGGAAATTTAAACAACCTTAGTTGCGCATTGTGGCGTTTGGATTTTTTGCATACACAGCATTGAATGCCGGACTTGAGAGAATTTTTTTCAATTTTCGCTTTTACGTTTGTGCTCATTATTACGTCCGCTCCTTACTACGGCAGCAATTCAATTAATGAAATCCACAAAACAAACTGAGAAAGTCTACTGACAAAGCCGAAAACAACCGAGAGAAGTGAACCGAGTCGGTTATCTTCGTTGTTCTATTTTTAAGATGCGATACACTGTGCAACATTTTCGCCCGCCCGTGCAATGAAGCATAAAAACGAAAGTGTGTTCTTTTTGCGTTAGATGCATCATCTTTCGTAACTTAATATGTAACACATGCCACTATTTTTGTACCATTCACATACAGTACAGTACAGTGTGAAGTGGTATTATCAGTTTGTGTGAAAGTTTGTAACGCATTAAAAGAGACATCGTAGACGTCATAAAGTAAATATTTTCTTGATCAGCACACCGAGATGTGTCGATCTAACTATGTCCTCCTGTCTATCTTTTAGTTATTGCACATTTTTTAGGAATCAGATTTTTAGATAACTGGCTGAAAACCGGTTATTAAGCTTCTTTTGGTCTGAAGTTTATAGTGCATCCATATTGATATGCCATACACTTTTATGTGTTTTTGTATGAAAAACTTCTTTATTTATGTCAATATTAGCTTGGAATTCGTTATATTGTAGTAGCTTCTTATAGACAATTGCTTAACAACATAAATTTCATTATGGGCATATTCCTCCACTTTTTGAGACAGCTCGCATACAAATCCACCACCCACCCATGTGATTTTGTACGAGAAAAAAAATGTATTTAAGTCAATATCAGCATGAAATTTTATATGATGTCTTTGTCAAAAATGCCGCTTCACATACATATACTAATGGGCCTGCTGCATATTGGATATTTCCCGTGCAAACTTACGGCCCACTTATGTTTTTTTTTCTTCTTATTAAAGTCAATATCAACTTCAAATTTGACATGGTGGTTTTTTATAGACATACGCGTCACATATATTTATAGGCGTATCCCGCCTTATTTTGGGAGTAGCCACTTAAAAACCCACCACATACAATTTAGCTGCTATACGAGTAGAAATAGCGTATGAATGGTAGCAGAGCTTCGGAACAACCGAAGTTTACGTTTTTCATGTTTTCTTAAAGATTGTGACCTGCTAAACACGAAAATCGCAATATGTTTTTTTTGTCTATGTAAAGCATTTTGAGATATGAATTTTCGAATGTTGTCCAAGTTTTTCGGAGCTTATATATTTGAGCATATCTCGATTTAAGGTTAAACGTTTTAGTTAAGTAAAATAATAACTTAGCTACAAAAATGTTCAAGAACTTCTTCAATCGACTCGGTGGTTAAGGAGCAATAAGAAGGAGTATCGACGAGAACAAAAAATCGAAAACTATAAAAAATGCTCAGTATATAATTTAGTTACGTAAAGAAAAACGTTTATGTAGAAACCATTTACAATTGAGTGAAGCCATCAAAATGCGACTTTATAGTATTTTCGTTCTGTCTTCTTTCAATTTATTCCGGTTTATTAAATTTTAATTCATCTGAAGTTGATTATTTCAAGTGTTTTGATAAGGTATGATATATGACTGTATTAAAAACAATTATTCCTTCTTTTTATTTTCTCTTGTAGTTTGAAGCATTCGTTTGCCTTATGAGAAACAAAATATAATCGCACATTTTATTATCATTCCAGTATCCTTGATAGCGTTGGGAATGCAAGAAGAGCACATTTCAAGCCATGTTTACTCATGTTGTAAGAATGACAAATATGAAGGCATGCATTAGAAAAGATACTAACATGAAATTAATTTTAAGTTTTGAAAACAAATTTATGCATAATTCTTTAGAAAATTTTATTTATTGTTTCTCAAAATAGCACTGAAACCAATTCCAAGCTGTATTTAAATTGGGTGAGAATATTGTCTTCAATTGTTCGTCCCAGAGCAATTTTCTGATTTTTGGGCCGACAAACAGATCTTCCTTGATCTTTCACAGCGTAGATTTAGGAAAATAGTCTTGATTTTTTTTGTCCAATGTTTTGATAAAGTTTTTTACGGTTCCTTGTTTGGGGTGCAAAAGTGGGAGAATAAGGTTTTTTTCTTTAAACTAAAGCCACATAATTGATATCAAGACAGTATTAAAACAGTATAAAACCGAATTTTGCTACTTTCATTCAATTGTTCATAACATCGTTGTTTAAAAATGGCCAAAAAATAATGCGTTACATAACACTTGAATGGTTCCTAACATTGGATAAGTCATTTTTTTTGTGTTGTATAGTGTACTTTGTTTGTCTGTAGATATGTGAAGCAGTCAGTAAATTTTGCTCTTTTGTATGCTAGTTGAGCACATCGATGACATCAGCCTTCGATAGCTCAGTTGGTAGAGCGGTGGACTGTAGTGAAGCAAAAATGTCGGCAGGTATCCATAGGTCGCTGGTTCAAATCCGGCTCGAAGGATTATGAGATTTTTTTTCTTATTTTTTTATTTATTTTTTAAATGCTTACTAAGAAATAAGGGAAGTTTTCCGCTTTTATACAGTAAAATTCAATACAATTAATTACGAATTAAAATTATTTTGAAATAAATACAAGAGAAAATGGTAATTTCGGTAAAACCGAAGCTTTAACACTCTTCGCGCGACATTCCATTTTTAAGTTGGCTATCACATAACTAAGTGAAGCTTTCGTCCAATAGAGACCACAATATCGAGTATCAAGTTAATATTGACTGTAATAAAAAAGATTTTCATACAAAATGCGAAAAGTGAAAGGGGATTTTAGAGGCTACCCATGGCATAATCTTTATATATAAAAATCTTCTGTACTTGTGTACGTGACTGAACTCCTGCTAAACGGCTGGACCAATTTGATGAAAATTTTTGTGTGTGTTCATGGGGATTCGATAATGGTTTAGATTCACAATTCGATCCACTGTGAATGCCCGCGAGTGTTCCTGGCCCAAAAAATTTAAGATAGTGGCATGAAATTTTGTATATGTGATCGAAGAGGGAAGGGATAGGGGAGTAGGTGGAAGGAAAAGGGCCGGAAGAGAAAGAGCTGAAAGGGGGAAGAGGGGCAGGGGAAGTGGAAATGGAAGAGGGGCCGAGAAATAGGGGAAGGGAAATGTGAGATAAGGGAATGGTAAGGGGTGGCAGGAAAAGGGGGCAGGGGGAAGAAGGGTAGATGAATGAGAGGTAGGGTAAAGGGGCATTGTGAAGGATGTGTAGAGGTAGTTGTGGCAGGGGGAAGGGCAGCAACGCGCAGTGTGCCATTTTAGATAGAGGGATGAAAGGTTGTATACATGTTAATGAAATCGTAGAGGCAGGGAGAAGGGGAGGTAAAGTAAGGCAGTTAGGGGAATGACTGCATGGTAAAGGGTGGTAGGCGAAGGGGTGAAAGAGGGCAGGAGAAGATGGGTAGGGGAATGGGTGGTAGGGTAAGGGGAAGGAGTGGCGGAAACGCGCCGGGTACCAGCTAGTAGTTGTTCTATATGTTCTGCCTAGGAATATAGAAAGTCTCTATGCCCGATTTCAGATCAATATCTTAAAAACTATTCACTAGTTTTGATTCATACATACAGGGGACATACAGACAGAAGAAAATATTTATATACAATACTTTATGAGATCTACGATGCTTCCTTCAATGCGTTACAAACTCCGTGACAAAGAAGAGTATAATAATATTGAACCTAAAAAAATAAATGAAAAAATATTTTTCGCATGAATATTATAAATAAATAAAAACTCCATCCTCGCCTGGACTTGAACCTATACACTCATTTATGACGTATTACCACTTAACATATCGCAACGCGATATTGAATTACGAATATTAGAAATGGAAAACTGTCGATAGTATTGTTTTTTTTTTATTTTTTTTTCGTCACTATCGGATATTTCCCAGCACTATCGATAGTTTCCATACACTTCACACAGAGTGTGAATAGTATTTTCTTTAGTCAAAATGTTTGCGTTTGTAAGTCACAATGTATATATTCGTGATCAGTACGACGATACGAGTCGATCTGTCCATGTTCGTCTGTGTTTGTCTGCGCCCTATTCCCTCAATCTGTGAAATACTGGTTTGAAAGTTAATACAGAGACTTTTTATAACCATAAGCAGCACAAGTATCAAAATGACCATGATTTATACACTGTTTTTAATATAAATTCCATACAAAAACTGAGCAAGTGTGTCGAGTATTTGATAACCTGTACCGGTATAAAAAGTTAGTGCGAATGTATGTAACAGGCTGAAGCAAGCGTAGTAGGCGTAGTAGACCCCGTAAGGTATATATGTATAAGTATTATTGAGCATCATCGGAAATTGAGTCAATTTAGAATGTCCGTCCGTCTGGATGTATGAGACAGCGGATCTCAGGAACTATGTATTTAGATTCTCCTTGACCATACGCAGATGTCTTATAAATTTGGATGACGGACGTGGGAAATGTCCACATATTTTAATAAAATACCCACATCGGACCGCTAAAGAATATAATCTATGGTTCATATAAGGATCCTTCAGCAAGTATCTGCGTTTTTCGAAATTTAGCATACTCGACTGAAGATTATGTGTTTATATTTATATGTACATATAAATTGGCTGGTACAAGGTAGGGGTCCAAGTTGATGTTGAGACCTCGTACCGTTCGCACATCCAACACGGTCGATGCGTGCCTTCCTTCGAGCACAACATGAACAATTTGATTGCGTGTGTTCTGATCGGCACTGCGCCTAGTATCCTAGTTGTACTGAATACTACTGTTGGGCCAAAGATTCCTTCCTTCCTAATCTATATACCAATGATTTTTATGATTACGGCAACGCTCGTAGAGATGTTCTAGACGCTCATAGAACTAAACGTAAAACTAATCTTTAGGGAACCTTTTTTGAGCAGCCCTATCCTATCCATCGTATTTCCTGTATTGTGGTGATGTCTTGATGTCTTGCTTGAATATGTCGAGGGCATCAACTAGCTGGATACATATGAAAGGACGACACATTCCAGGTGTATATTCATAAATCGTGGTCCTTAAATCGTTTGCAGGGAGTTTCACAAAGGGACATCGTATCCGAGGCTTCCTCTGTGTTTTCCCTGGTAAATTTTGTTTTGCAGTGACGGGAAGCAAACCCAGCCCACCAACCCTTAATTAAGGATTATCAGTTGCCTACTCACAATTTGCTCACCAAAGACGCGTGTGAGCTGCTTGAGCCTTTTGTAAAATAATCGAATTCGGGGTTTCCCAAGAGAATGGCAATCAATAATACCCCACTTCTGCAAACAACCCAAACCCCCACTTATAGGGGTTACGCCACTTTATTAATGTAGCCCCTATACAAACCAACCGCTCATTTTGTGCCGTCTTTGTATGGAAAACGTTTTTATTGCAGTCAATATCGACTTGAAATTTGACATGACATCTTCATATGAACAAACGCTTCACATAAATATCAAGGGCTGGATTGAAGGCTTCGTTATTATCAGTATAGCATTATAAGAGAGTATGTTGTTAGATGCTTGTGAAGAGTAGGTTCTATCGAAATTAAAATTTCTTCTGCTTTTATTTTTAATTAATTCTAATATTTAATAAATTCTAACAAAATATGTACGGACGCTTCAAATAAATATCAAGGGGCGTGTCCCGTCCACTTTAAGGGATTGTACCCCTACAACTTTACCGCCCATTTTTGGTATGTTGCATTGCAAATGTTTTTATTGCAGTCAAAATCACTCGAAATTCGGCTTCTTATGGACAGACGCTTCAAAAAAATATGAAGGGTCGTGTCCCACCCACATTTAAGGGTAGCCCCATACAAACTTATGGCGCCCTTTTTCATTTTATATAAAAAACTTTCTTATTACGCCCAAGCTAACGAACCCCCCACTAACTTTTGACTTTTGTATGGCAGCGTCTTATGGACGAACGCTTCGGATATTTATCACGCCGACTTTTAGGGATAGGCCCCAAAAGTTTCACAGCGCACATTTAGTTTCTTAGAATCTACAAATATTTATTTCTTTACACCTGTTAAGTTCACAGCTTCAAACTTCGTGTGATTGGTATTAAAGCTTAGGTTCCACCGAAGTTACCGTTTCTTTTTAATTTTTTTTTTTATACTAATTTTAAACGTGTGCAGTGCTTATAGTTATGTAACACCCTGTACTTGCAGACTGTGGTGCAGCAAACGTCTAACAGCTTAACCTTACTAAAAATATATGAGCATTTTAATAAAACCGGAAAAAAATGAATGTACATTGTAAAAGATATTAATGGCATATAAGGCGCTATATATTTGCATTTTTCAATCAAATTTAACTACGAAGAATGCAGTGCTGATTTCTGCACTGTGCTGTGCTCCTTTGCACGTGTTTTCCAACACTTCGTGCTGTCGCCATCAGATCAGCTTGGCTTGACAGCCGGGCGTTTATTTAATTCCTACCAAGAATGTTTTTTACGTTTTACTAATTTTGCAAATGACTAAACGAATTTTCTGCCTACTTTTATAACAATACAATGTCACCTAAAATGCTACTGTGCGCACTGCTATTAGCCGCAAGCAACATTGGCTGCAGCATTTTTGTGGCGGCGTCAGCTTCTAGCGATGAGCTGTATGATGAGGAGCTTGTTGTGCGTCCGTTGGCCGATAGCCATGTGAATACATATTTTCAGTTTAGCACACGTTGGCACTATGGTGCACATGAAAATTGTAAGTATGCATAAATTCATTGTACTGTATCTTATCTACTACACTGTTTTTTTTATGTTTTTATATACGTAGTGCACAACACGAAATTGGTGCCGCGTGTTATTGCCGATCTACTGCTGGAATACGATCTGAAAGAGTTGCACATTAGTCTAACACAAGGTCTGTGGCGTTACGAGCATTGGGGTTATCCAACAACCGATGCTGCTGGCGGTGCCGAGGCTTGGGCATGGTTCGATAATCGCAACGCTAATCTGACAAAGGACACAATTGATGCACAATGGCAGCGTTTAATGAGCACCTTCTCTGGTATATTGTGCGTTTCGCTGAACTTTATCGATAAAACCAATAGCATATCACCTAAATTTGGCTTCCGTCCACAATATGTCGGTGTGGCTGCACGCGATGTGCCGCAGCAGCGTCACATACTTTATGCGACACTACCACGCGAAATTGTCTGTACTGAGAATTTAACACCATGGAAGAAACTGTTGCCGTGTGGCAATTCAGTTGGTCTCGTTTCGTTGCTTAATTCGGGCAATGTACACAACACAAAATATCACTCGCTCGGTCTGTCGATGCGTACGCTCTGCACCGCCTCTGATCAATGTACTCTGGAGCTAACACAGACAGCTAATCTTGTTTATGATCTGAAGTTATTGGATGGTAATCGCAATGATTTCTCGTTACGTCGACTATTTGGGCAGGGATTGAACGGACGCTGTGCTCTGGCGCAAAGCAGCAAGATCTATGTACAACGCAGCGAACTAGGCGCTAAATTCGATCTATTGCCACCGCCTCCACAAGAGGTGACAACAACACGGGGCGGCTATAGTGCAGTCTATGGTGTCTATGATTTGAAACAGAACAAGCGCGGTGAGCGTTTGTTTAATGTTGCCTGCCTAGAACGGAAAGATGAGAAACAGACAAGTGGACAAATGCTGCAACCGCCAGTTATCTATGCGAATCGTTTTATTTTGGGTGAGGGTCAGCAGAATGGACGCATTATCACCGAAATAACAAATACACATTACAATGAAGTGCCAGTTGTAGTACAAGAATTAATACCCTGGTTTGTTGCCGTTTATTTGCACACGTTGAAAATACACACGAAAAATTTGCGTACAGCACAATACGCTACAACTGAGCTGCCGGCAAAACTTTTGCACTATGTGCCCAGTAAGCCTCGAGTTGCGTCTACACACCTGGAAATTGGAATATCAATACCGCCAAAATCAACGGTGCGCATTTCTATTGATTGTGATTTTATGATGCTTAAATGGCTTGAGTATCCACCGGATGCGAATAATGGTCATAATATTGGCTCATCGGTTATAAGTACCTTGTTGCCGCTGGGTCGTAACTATACAGCCATACCAGTTAATGGTCAACTCTTTGCTGACACGTTCAATGCAACACACTCGGATGGCTATTTTCAGACACTACGCACTGAGGCACTTATTGTGTCACTACCCACACCAGATTTTAGTATGCCATACAACGTCATCTGTTTGGCCTGTACTGTTGTGGCATTGGCATTTGGGCCCATACACAGTGTAGCCACCAAGCGTATGACCATTGATGGCGTTGATTCAATTAAACGTAATTTGGTGATGCCAATCTTTAATAAACTGTTTAGACGCAAACAGACAGCTACGTCAGATACTACTTCATCATCCATAAAACCCATCGATCCTAGCAACATACGGTCTAGCGAAGTAATATGTCATCACGACGCTGCGCGTTAGGTATAGTACGCAGAGTGTACAACGCAATGAATAGCATAAGCGGAATTGACGTTGGCGCCAATTCAGACTCACAGCAATTCCAAAGTCATTTATTTGTTTAACCTGTACTGAAAACTCTTTTTATAATTGTAATACGTATTTTGAAAATGTGATTTGTACTGTTGAAAAGGAGATACGCCAAGACGGATTATATACATACATAAAAAGCTTAAACGACTGTATTTGTTTTAATATTCTACTCCAAAACGAAATCGAGAATTTTTATAGCTCAATAAAAGTATTTTAACGCCCTACGCTTTCACTAGAAGTTTAAGGAAGTTATATGTATATATAGTGTTTTTTTTCGATAGGGACATAATAATTTTTTATTTAGATCTGTTAACCACATAACGTCAGTCAATGGTGAACTTCACAAACGAGCAACGTTTGTAAATTATTGATAAATAAAACCAAAAAATATGATAAAGATAAACCGTACGTAAACGTAACCATAGTCGAGTCGACTTCCATGGATTCGGATGGATAGTTGAATATGTGGGTCGTGTTATGTGGCGGCTGACCACACTCAGAACTGCAATGATTGTTGGTGTTCCCGATTTGTTCCCTGTGCTATGAGGAAGATATTTATCACACTCATCAACAGGTGGGTAGCCTGCCGCCGAGCGGAATGTTTATTGACTGTACAACGGCAACATCGTGCAATTGAGCTCTGCCGAATACATAAATTCGCTTCCCTATACGGTCTTGAGCTACGAATCGAGATATACACGATTTGTAATCAATAAGATCAGACTTATCACGGGTACAATCTGGAACAACTTTCGTGAGGGTACCATGATTGGGCTGATAACTCCTATGGGCAAATATGAAAAACTGCTTCGATAAAAATTGACTATGTTGGTGAACAGATTCGGATTTTCATGCATGTGGTCTTCATGGTCATTTGTAAGCAACCAGTAACAGTAATCAGTCGATATTCTAACTTCTTTACAGGCATTGAGTTTTACTGAGATAAGGGGTCCAAACAGGAGGAGCTTAATTTTGAACAGATCGCTCAATAGCTTTATAGGGAGAAATATTTGCCTCCTTATCGTTACCCCAGGAAGACCATGCCAGCGCATTCTGCACTTTGTGAGTCTAGCGAAATGATAAGTGATCACGACGCTGCGCGTTAGCTATAGTACGCGGAGTGTGCAACGCAATGAATAGCATAAGCGGATCTGACTATTTTTATACCTTGTATACATTGGGTAAAAAGTATGTTGTATGTTCAAATGTATGTAACCCACAAAATGAGACGTGGCAAACAATATAAACAATACATACGAGTATGTATGTATACTTGATCAGCATTAAAAGTCAATTCGTCCATCCGTCTGTATGAACGCTGAGAGCTCGGAGTCTATAAAAGATATAACTACTAAACATTTAGACACTCTTACTTCCTCTTCAGATAAAGTGTTTGCAATGATCGGTGGCAATCGCCCCCATACAAATCTATAGCTCAAATAATGATCTTTAGCAAGTGAGAAGTCGAACACAGTGAGAGCAACATTGTTTCTTGTTTGATATATCAATCTGAAACGTGGTGTCCAGGGTTAACATTCAAATCCGATATTTTGACGGAATAAACTTCTCACGTGAATTGCTCATACCTTTAATTTGCCCCACCCATATTCTTACAGGACCGTTGTTTTGAATATAGTTATAGGGAACATAAATTCTTGCGACCTTATTTCCAGGAGCCTCCTCATTTATATGCAGTTAGTTATTGATCTCTTGACCCGTAGTGTGAATACTATTATTATATTTTTACGAAGTTTGTTACGCATTTAAGGAAGCTTCGAAGACTTCATATGCTGTTCATATATAAAACTAGACGATTTTTGATACACAATTCGAGTTTTGGGCACCTTCGAATGAAAAAATATAATTCGAAATATAATTCTCATCACTGCTTCCCTGCTTGGTGTTGATATTTTCCAAAATGGGCATGTTTAATAAATTGTTTAGCATTTATTTTCCCATATAATCTTTGACCTCAATTCCTACCACCGTTAAAGGAGATTTTCCTAAAATCCCGCCTTAGTGAACATTTTTTTGTTTCATACTGTCTTTCTATTTTTGCAATTTTAAGTGTTGCCGAAGCTACAGCACTAAAGGTTTACGACGGAAACATGTACTTGATTGGTGAACGGCATCAGAGAGGACGTCCGAGCCTTAGATGGCAAGATCAGGTCTATGATGACCTGAAGAAGCTCCGGATTGCCAGCGACTGGCGCCGGCGCGCACTTAACTACACCAAATGGTGCGCTTTCCTACGTGCGGCCTTGTTCGATAGACGGTTGTAGAGCCACCTAAGTAAGTAAGTAAGTATTCCTTCCTTGTCGAACGTCACATCACTAACCATACAATATATTATATGGAAAGTGGTCAGGATCCTCAAGCATACCATGAAGACATCAAGCTAAGAATGTGGACAAATAATTCAAGCAAGTATTTGGTCTAGTACAATCGAAGCGTCCAGAAAACCCATCAGCTTAGTGTTTGGCATTAATTAAGACAACTAAGCTAAACAAAGCAAAGGGTAAAAGGACTGTGCATGTGTCTAATATGCGTTTGTTGTGCGATGTTCGGTGAAACTAAACGTGATCTTCATAAAAACTATGTTCACTTGTAGTATTTCTTGCAATAAAGCTTCAGCTGCACGGATTTTAACCTTACATCTTGTTTTTTTTTTTTGTTTTTTTTTATAGTTTATTTTATTAAGTTCAAACTTCTCATTTAATTGCTAGTTTTTTTTCTTTTTTTTTAAATTAAAAAATAATATTTTGTTCATTTTGCTTCTACAATAATTTAATTTTTAAAATGTGTTCTCTTTTTCAATTATGCATTTAAACAATAGACCGAGATAGCACTATAAATAGAGACAGAATGTTATCGTCGTAAAAAGTATTTTGGAATATATTTGATTTTTTTTTTTTTCGGTATGTTTCGTTTTATTTTTAATTAAGTATTAAATTATAACATTACGTGTATTTTAATTTAAAAATTAATTACATTTGACAAGTATTTTTATATAATTATTATTAAAGTAACTTTTCTTTACAATTTCTTTTTGCAAATCGCCCGGAAATGGGTTCCAAAGCGTAATTTTTGCATGTCTTGGATGTTCCTAAAAATGCTGATTTGTTCAACTAAAATTGTATAAATTCTATCAATACTAATTGTATATATATATATAAATAGGAAAAAAAATTTTTTTTTTTATTAAAAATCAATCTACGATAAAAAAAAAAAAAAATTTAAAGAAAAATTTGCATGCAAGTCATGAGAATTATTTTGAGCTTCGCCGCCAAGCGTAAGTGACAATGTGTTACATGTTAATCGTTTGGAAGTAGTGAGGAATTAGAACGCCATTGTTTAATTTAAATAATCATTTAATCTAAGAATATCTACTCAATCTCAATGATTCCCCCATTTTTAAGAGCTTCGGACACTTACTGTCCAAATTTCGCATGCATAAAATATAAATAATGATAAATACAAATATAAAGATTTACACATGGGATCGAAGAAATGGATTTTAAGTAATGCCGAGTAGTTGATGTGATTATTGTTGGAGTAGTAGTAATTTTTGTTTTGTTTTGTTTGTTTTTATAGTACCTCCTAGTACAATAGTTACATATATGTGTCGGATTTGTTGTGTTTTTTTCTGTCCATACGTTTCTTTTATCTATTTACTGCGGCGGCTGATTACCGTAGTAGGCGTATGCACCTGCTGGCGGTGGTCCTTGCGGTGCACCGGGTGGCGGCATTTGTGCGCCTGCAGGTCGATATCCCTGATAGCCCTGCGTAGGCGGATATTGTCCATAGCCACCGGCTTGTGGTGGCTGATGATAGGCGTGTCCTGGATAGCCACTACCTGGCGGTGGTGGACCGTATGCTTGTGGTGGCGGCGGTGCTCCATAGGGTTGTGCGCCTGGTGGCGGTTGATATTGATTTGGCCCCATCGGCGGTGTAGCACCATTTGGTGGCGGCGCAGTTGTATTTGGCGGGCCGGTTGGGGTGCCCTGTTGTTGCTGTTGTGATCCAGGTGGGCCCTGTTGCTGTTGCGCTTGTTGTTGCTGATTTGGCGTGCCATATGGACTTATAATGCTGCCACCGGTCACAACGCCGCCAGACACGCTTGTTGGTGCCGTTGAGTATGTTGCTTGTTGCTGCCCAGATGGCACAGGAACGCCTGAGACCGGTGGCATTGGCCCCTGTTGTCCTTGTTGCTGTTGTGCCTGTTGGGTTGCCGCGTATTGGGACTGCTGTTGGCCAGGTGTCGGAGTCTGTTGATTTTGCGGACCAGCGGCATTCACACCAGTTGGTGGTGGAGTTGATTGTGGTGCGTTCGGACCATTTGGATTGTTAACATTCGTTGGACCTTGTGGATTCGGACCTGTTTGTCCTGGCGGCGGTGTTTGGCCGGGACTTGGCGCTGTACTGTAACTGCCCGGAGGTGGTGCTCCAGCATTGGGTCCACTGCCACCTGCAACACTTGTTGGCTGTTGTGCGTTTGGTGGCGGCTGTCCTGGATAACCACCGGGTGCCCCACCACCGCCTTGTTGATATGGATACGGAACTTGTGCATTGCTGTTCGGCGGTCCGTAGTTGCCAGGAGGCGCATTTGTCGCCGCTGTTTGACCGTACTGGTTGGGCCCGTATCCAGCGTATCCCATGGGTGGAGGACCGCCTGATGTATTCTGCGGTGGTGGCGGTCCGTACTGATTTGTCACAACAGATTGTGGAGGACCGGGCGGCGGCGCTTGGCCTGCACCAGTTGGTGGCGGTCCATACATTTGTGTTGGTGGTGGCTGTTGTCCAGGCGGCACCTGTTGGTTGTTTGGCGGTTGAGAATAAGCGCCAGGTGGTGGCGCTTGTTGTCCACTAACTGAACCCGGTTGATAAGCTGCATGAACACCTTGTGCGCCACCAGCTGACGATGTAGGAGGCATGCCTGCATGATGATAGCCACCTTGTGCATTTGGTGGAGGCGGTGGTCCGTATCCCTGCGTTGGCGGGCCATACGGATAGCCACCTTGCGCTTGGTATGTTGGCTGAGTTTGTGGCGGATAGCCGGGATAGTGTCCGTGCTGTTGCTGCTGATAGCTGACGCGATATTGTGATTGTGGTGGCGGTGGACCCTGCTGTGTCTGCTGCTGATTCGGTTGCTGTTGTTGCTGTGGCGATTGGTTTTGAGCACCCGACAAGGGACCGTTGTTAGGACGCTGCTGATCTGTTGCAATGATCAAAGAATATTACGTTTTATAATTAATTGGATTTTCGTTTCTATGTATTTGCCACATCATAGTTTGGTACATTACACTTACTCGAAGCAGTATTTGGAATATTTTGTGGTTGGCCACCCGGTTGTGAATTCGCCAACGCCTGAGCATTTGCTCGATAGGCACCTTGATGCTGTTGATGCTGCTGTTGCGGCTGTTGTGGGCCTCCTTGATTCACTTGCGGCGATTGCTGCACTTGGCCAGGTTGAGATTGCTGTTGTGCGTTTGGTGGCATGCCAGGATGCGTTGCGGGCTGTTGATTGCCATACTGCTGCATTTGCACATTACCGCTTACATCACCGTGCTGCATCGGCGGCATACCACCCATTTGCGACTGTACAATGCTATTAGGAGGTCCACCGGGCTGTTGTTGTTGCGACGTCGGTGGCCCTCCCATCATACCATGTGGCGGTGGTGGCTGCGAATTTTGCTGCATCGCTTGAGACTGCAAGACATGTGGTGGCTAATCAAAATTGTATAAAACGAGATTATTTAAATTACTGATAGATGTAATGGAATTTGTTAAAACATACCGGTAATATATGCGAAATATTCATAGTCGGATCTGCTAATTGTGCCAAATAGACAAGATTTCTGTGTAATGCCACATGATAAGACATGCACTCTTGCGCTTTGCCCATATTTTGAAAGTCTTGAATTGTCTGTATAAGACCGCAATTTTCATCCAACATTTTCTGTATTTGTGCAGTATTAATCTGCGGAGCAACGCCACCACGTTGAACACCGGAATTCGGGCCACCTGCACCGCCACCCAAAAGACCGGCTGCGCCTACGGAACCTGGTGGTGGGCCAGCACCCATTGGGGGCCCACGTTGCATTGGGCCCATCGGACCACCAACACCTTGTTGCACTACCCCTGGCGGTGGTCCACCTAGCATGCCACCACCGACAGCATTGCCGCCCGGCGGCTGTTGTTGCTGCATCACCACTGAATTTGGCGGTGGTTGCGGTGGCGGCAGTTGCACACCACCGGGCGGACCCTGTGGCGGCTGCTGCTGCGGTGGTTGCGGCGAATAAACTGCAGACATTTTACTGGCTGCAGCCTTCTTCTTCCGCTTGGGAGTTTTCTCCTGTTTTTCCACAATTTTAGCGGTTATTATAAAACGGTTGAAGAAAAAAACTAATAAACCCCCACCGAACGAAGCAGTTACCTTGCTTCTAACTACGCCCAAATCGGGTTTATAATATACACCGTCGATTGAGACTTCGGTCTTTGTTATTCACAAGTTGCAGAGCACACCGACAAGCAAAAAAAAATGTCAATTTCGCCTCGATTCGCTCGTTTTTGCGGTGCGGCTTTTTTCTTTGCCTTTACTCAGTACACTGCATCAGCAGTTTCCAACAATAATCCACTTCAAATTAACTTCGCACTATTTGTGTTTAACTTAGAGACAATACACATTTTCAGAAATCTGTTTTTCATTAATTATATTATACAGTACTTATTAGACTGCTTCATTTTTTTTCTTTTTTTTTTTTGCTTTTCGCGAAAGTCAGACGCCGAAAACGAGACGAGTGCGCCTTAAAGTTGGCTGCGACAGGGTTGCCATACAGTCTATGATACTCGTTGTCAATTTTACAAAAAAAAAAAGTAACCGTCATTATTGCATGTGGTCACGAGGTTGAGCTCATTTTATAATATATATGTATGTCCATATATCTAATAGATATATATAAAAATGGAAGTATGTATGTAGGTTCCCTAAAGAATCCGAAACCGCTCAACCGATTTTGATCAAATTTTGTGGCAATATTCAAAATAGTCCCGTGAGTAATTAGATAAACAGAAAATTTGTTGGATTTTTTAGATTTTCTTTCCATTTTTTTTTTGTTTCAATAAGAAGGAGCATTTGGAAGGTGGGGAAGGGGAAGGAGTGGCTGGGGAAAGGGGAGGGCAGCGTACAACGTCGCGGGGACCTACTAGTATTAAATATTTTATTTAGATTGATGACAAATGAATGTTTGTTCAAAAATAAATAATGTATACTACTCACAGTATTTTCCAAGACTAGAAACTTGTAATTACTGTTCAGCCAGGCCACAATTAACGGATTGGAAGAAGTGGTAATCTGAAGTTATTCAATGTCTGATGCATACAGCCGATGGGCTGTACATTTGAGCGCTTGCAAGTTGATTTTGACCGGTTTTGTAACATGGGGTCGAGAAATGTAGTGCTGAAATATAACTTTATCGCACCGTATTAAAAAATTGACATGAAATGGTCACCAAATCCGCATTTTTTCATATAATAAAATTCGTGATAAAAAAAATTTATTTATTCACCAATATCTATTTTCTCCCTTTCACTCCTTAGCCTATAATAGTAATAATAATGCCCTATCACAGAAACGCTGTTGCCTCTAAAGAAAAAAACATATTTGAAAATTTATGTTACAAAATGAAGTTAATCTGTTTTTCTCTCCGTGTAAAAACATTATAAAAGGTCGAATTATCATACTTTGACATTTAGATTAACCTAACAAATTAATATCGTAAGTTATTAAGTGCTAGTGCTATTGGGAAAGACATTTTCGAACGCAGCTATTTGCTTCTTCACACACACTTCTCGAAATTTAATTCTATTCTAGCAACGATTTAGATTACCTCCGCAAAACTTCAATCAATACCAGTGGAAGAAAATACGATGGGACCCATAAATGATTCAATGAATGAATATGTATATATATTTATATGTGTGTATACATATGTGTACATCTTCTTGATAATAATTTCAGTTAAATTAATTGTTATTTAGAAATATAACGAAACATAACATAAACAAAATGTATGTGCGGAATCAGTCAGTGCACCGTGTCTCTGAGCGGGAATTATATACGTTTTGTATTAGGAACTAGAGATGAGGTGGTCAGTGATTGAAAAAACACAAAACAAACCTATTTTATCTATTTATTATATGTATTACCACGAAAATAATTTCTCGCCAAATTTTACGTTAATATAACAATGATTGTATGAATAAAAAAAGGTGTATAAATGACATTTTCTGGAGATGATTGGCGTAATATGGTACAAAAAAACATTCGAGAGTGAGGGAAATAGTCGGAACCATTGGACACCCGCAACAAGATATGGGCTTTTTACAAAAATCTTGGGAGTTGATGCGGGAACATGGTATTTTAGGTAGTCACTTGATTTGTTTATACTGCAAGTGGCATATCTTCACTAAAATTCTTTGGGACTAATTCCAAACTACAGAAAACCGCCATCAGTTCCTGGAATAACTTTTTTTTGGTGCCATTTTCTGGAGAGGATTAGCTTCAAATGCTACAAAAAACCTTTCGAGAGTATGGGAGATAATTGGAATTATTGGACTCCAGCAACAGGATATGGGCTCCTTACAAAAATCATGGGAATTGAGGCGGGAACAGGTAGTCACCTGATTTGTATATATTCTAGTGCTAACTATTGTTGATTGCAGCGCCCATTCCAAAAACCCATTGAAACATGTCCATCCCACATAATCCTTCCCAGGATTGACCAAGTGGCATATCTTCATTACAATTCTTTGAGACTAATTCCATACTTCATTAAACCGCCATCAGTTTCTGGAATATCTTCTTTTTTGTGACATTTTCTGGAGAGGATTGGCTTAAAATCGCATAAAAACCCAGAGGAGAGTGTTGTTTATAGTTTCAAGCATTGGGCTACCGTAAAAGAAGAAGTATTCCTTAACAAAATCTTAAGAATTGAAGCGGGAAGATGATATTTCAGAAAGTCATCGGTTTTGGATTTATTTCAGTACCAACTATTGCTGATTTCATTTCCGACTCAAAAAATTGACTGGATCACCTATTTTTTACAAAGTCCTATTCCCAGGTTTGATTAAGTACCATATCTTCATTACAACTTGTAAGGACTAAGGCAATACTACATGAAACCGCAATTGTATGCTAAAAGAGTTCTGTTTTCATGTTATTTACTGGAGAGGATTGGATATAAAAAAAACCAAGAAAATAGAAAGAAACATTTAATTTTCAACTCCAGTGAAATAAACCGGATACTAGCAGAGATAAAAGCCAACCAAGCAGATCAAATTCAAAACAAGTGATACAATATACCAGTTGATCGATAGTCAACTCCCCGTGATTCAATCACGGCAACTGAAAATCACTAATATCAGTTGCCACTTGATATTGTAATTCACGCCGTATCAGTAATATATCCATAATTTTTCTTGCAATACTTGCAGTTTTTAAAGTTTGTTAACCACCTACAACATTCACTGAAACACCTTCTGAAAGTGACTTATCACATATAAAACACAAACCAGCCATAGCTCTTAAAATTGTACGTCCGTCGTTGCGAAGATATAATTTAAAACTAACGAATAAACTTGGCTAACACAAATTGGTCCCTTAAAAGAGAAAGTGACCTTGAATACAATAGAACATCTGCTCCGGCTGTAAATATAAAAAAGGTCGTAGATAATATAAATAATTAAGTTACGAAAGGCTACGAATTCAACAAATCAAAGATCATTAAAATCGGTAAAAAATGGGGGAGGGGGGTAGGAGGGTGAAAAATAGTTTACTACCTATTCTCAGACCTACCGAATATACTCAGTCAAGCCGCTTCGGAGAAGTTTTGTTACAAACACTGTGACACGTGAATTTTATATATTAGATTACACAGGTCAAGGTCAACATGGTTTAGTTGTTGGAAAACTAAGCGTAATTACCGAAGTAATCTGCTGTAGAATCCGAACACGGGGTCAGAATTGACCCATCACGTCAGGATTAAGAGATATTTGAGGTTATGTACACGAAAAACGGCGTTTTTTCCTACTTTTGAGGTTATATACAGGGTTCATTCTGGTCTATCTCTCCAGTTACATCATTTAATTTAAGAGTTCAAGAGATCAAAAACGTTTTCTAGTGGATCGAATTGTAAATCTAAGCCATTCTCAAACCCATATGAACACACACAAAAATTTTCATCAAAATTAGTCCAGCCGTTTAGGAGGAGTTCAGTCACGTACACATGATTTTTATGTATAAAGATATGTATGCAATGCTTATTTATACCCTTCGCCGGCATGTACTATACCATTTTAACATACCGGTGAAGGGTATAAAAAAGAAGGATATATAAAGTTTTTGCATTTGAATGTGATATATAACCTTAATCAGCACGTTGAGACAGAATATTACAGAATATTTTGTTACTGTACCAGAGTCCAGAGTCAGAAAATATAAAAGGTCGAATTATCAAACTTTGACACTTAGATTAACATAAAAAATAAATATCGTAAATATGGAAGAATGAACTTTAATCGTTCAAGGAGAACGTCTACCACCAAATCGTTGTATCCTTGCTACAAGAAGAGCTTATTTTAATTTTGTGCTTTATAAAAATTTATATGAAATGAATTAATGCGAAAAATTATATATAAAAGTAGAACAAAAAATAAAATGAAAAATAAATATTGTTCTTTTCGGATAAAAACAACTCAACTTAAGTTTGTTTAGGCATAAACGAATTATAACAAAAAATTGTAGCCCGAATATTAATTCTTTATTAAGCATTGATAGCAACACTGTTATGCACCAAGTTGGCATACCTATTGCAGCAATATGTATTTCTGTAGCAAATGGTAGAAACTTTCATAATTGTTTTAGATGTCGCTCTCCTCTCTTCTTAAATAAATGTGTTGTCTTGTTGAATCTGTGCGCGTGTATTTTTGTTATTTTTGTTTTTTGTACTTCGTTAATATTATTGGCCAAATGCCAAACTGAAGTGTTGTGTTCTGTGTGGTTTATTAAATAAAAATATATTTTACATAATTCTATACATTCAAACATATGTATGTACAATACAATATTCATTGTCGACATTATTGTTCGTACGGACGCTCGCTCGTTCGCTTCCTAATACACTCCGCTGTATTTCGAGTGTAAAACGCGCAAAAAGATAGTAAAATATAGTTGCACTTGAAATCTAACATAAATGATTTAACTATAAAATAATACGAAAGCAATAATAAATACAAAATTATACATAATAATTATCTTATGTACATATTATATTTTATACATGAGTGGAAACGATTCGCCGCATACACGCTGCCGCTCAAATATACATATACACTGCTTAAGTTTTTTCTCTGCCATACTATTACGCGGTGCTGTGAGAGAGTGTTTTTTTTCTTAATATTTTTTTTTTACCACTCTTTCAATATACAACTAACAAACTATACATACATATATGTATATATAAATAACGCGCAACTCCAACCTTGTCTTGGTTGTGCAAATTTGAACGTGTGGGGAGGAGTATGCTATGAAAACGTTGCTATAGCTAATAAGTTAGAAAAGAGACAGTTAAGCAAGAAAGAGAGTATGTATGTGAGAAACAGAAATGCTCATTAGTAAAAGTTATTAAGAACGACGACGAAGGCGGTGAACTTTTACAAAATTCATTAAAAAAAAAATACCTACATACATATGCATAAACTAATTGAGGCAGTCGGAAAAATTATTATTATTATTATAACTAAACAGTGGCAATGCAAACAAGTCTATGATATATTTTGGCTAAGGTGAAATAGTGTGCAACGATTTTTAGCGGCGGTCGCAACTGGACTATTATATTATATGCATATATGTATATATATATATATATATATATCTATATATATAAATACATAAGTGTTTGTGTCTACATGTGTGTGTGTGTTTGTAAAACCAAAGAGTAACAGCTAAGAAGACGACGACGGCAAGAACAAAATAGCCAAAGGTTATGATCAGTGAAAGAGGCAGCGGTAAAGAAACTACATAACTAACAGCAACAAAAAGACAAAAAGGAATGGAAAGAAGCAGCAGTAAATAGTTTTTTTTATACATATATGTACATATATATTTTTTAATATCGATTTTGTTGTTGTTATTGTTGCGGTCGCGCGCGCTGAACTTAAGCAAAAGACAAAAAAGTGAAAAACACCAACATTTCAAAATTGCTACAATCAGAAAGCCAAGCCATCCAACCAACCATACAAACAAATAACGCTTTTAAACAGTCAAAGTTGGACGACGTCGTTAAATATTAAGCATTATCAGCATTACGCGGCACACAATTTCATAAGTCGCCGCGTCGCACGTTGCTCCTTTCGTTCCTAAACATCATAATACAACGCGTTGCAATATCGGTTACAAGTACCTTCAATATCATCTCTCTGTTTAATTAACCAATTTATTTTTTTATACAAATATATTAGTATATATAGTATATATATATATATTTATATACATATATATATATATATATATATATATATATATATATATATATATATATATGCATCAGTGATATTGGTAAGAAAAGCTCTTACCAATGATTTCGTTGCTGCAGATGAAATTCCGCTCATTATTGGTACTTCTGTCGAAGGTCTGGACATGTATTTGCTTCATGTTCAATCGCCAAGTGCGAGCTGTAAGTATATTTAAAAAATGAATTCTTATAAATTTTTTGGCGCCTAATTTTTGTATTTTGAATATACATATATGTATATACATATGTATGTATATACATATAAATATTTAATTTTGCTTTGTTAATTTGTAGTTCTTTTTGTCTACTAAAGTTTTATTTATTTTTATACTCTACACATTTAATTTGAATAGTATTATAATTTTCTTATGTAGTTTGTATGTAACGCATAAAATGAAGCATGGGAAGATTTATGTATATTCCTAATCAGCTTGACAAGGCGTGGTCTTTCTAGCAATTTCCGTCTGTCTATCAACCTGTTTGTAACATCGCAAGCTACATATTTCCCCAATTGATTTTTGGATTTTTTAACGGAACTGCCATTATCAGATAGATGATTTTTCAGAGTATGTATACCATTTTTGAAAAATCTTAAAACAATGTCGCTAGAAAACAATGACAGCATGCAAATCAGTATGATTTGTGGAATGGACAATCTACACGTCGTAGAGAAGCCCATTCATCCTGCTGAAGCCATTGTGAGGTATAGATTTTGGAGTGGCGGCGTGATTGGAACCTTGATGCATGATATTCTGAATTCGTGAACTCACGACTGTGACAATCTTACAAATTTTGTTTTCTTTTCGGGTATTTATATCTTTGGATGGAGTGAACCTTTTTTTTTTATTATTGTATACTTAATTTGCAATCAGTTCAAAATCTAGGAACTAGTATAATAAAATTTGGTAGTTACTTATATATATTAACAATTAACCTATAAAAACATTAAAGCATTTATGATGCAGAATGACTTATGATTTTAATTAATTTGAGATGATATATGATTTGAGAAGAAAAAAAGAGAAATTACTGCTAGTTAATTAATGAGGTGCGGTTTGGCAGATCCAAAGGGTGAATTCTGTTCATCCTGCGCGGAATATTGAAGTTAAGAAGTTCAAAAGCCAGATCGTTTGGATGGAAGTTCAGTCTTCCAAGATAGTTGTTGCTGTGTCGAACAATTTCTTCTGCAACCGTTGGCAGTCTAAGATCTTTGTGTATGTTATCGTTTCGAACATTACAATGTGCTCCAGTGATCTTACGGAGTGTAATATTTAGGTATCTCTGTAAGATTTTAATCTTAGACTTAGCTGCAGTTGCAACTGTACTCCATATATATACCCACACTGGCTTCAGGATTGCTTTGTAGAGCCTTATTTTGTGTTCTATACTTAGCTTAGAACGGGGACCAACTAACCAGAACATGCGCTGTGTTTTAATGTTCAGTTGTTTTCTTTTTGTTTTTATGTGATTCTTCCAAGTCAGTCTTTTGTCTAATATCACGCCTAGATATTTTAAGGCGGCGCACAAAGTTATCAATATATTATTAAATTTAATTTGAGGACTAGAACTTCTTCGGAACGTAAATAGTATGTGTGCATTTACTGCTATATACCATTTTTCATCCATGTTCCTACTATGCGATACAGTTGAAGTTTTAAAAGTCTTGTCAGTTGAAAAGTAATCGACATTATCAAGAAAACACAATATTTTTTGCGCAACACAACTTTAATTTGTTTAGTTTCACTTAGTTCAACGATCCAAAAATTTTTCGATACCCTCTGCCGGATACCCTAAAAATTTGTTTTTAATATTTTGAAATAACCAGATATCACAAGGCGGTGAGTTACGGAGAGCATGACGCTGGGCAAATTTCTTCGATGCCACAGATCGCTATAAAGCTACTAGTTCTTTCAGCAGTAAGAGCTGGCTCATTATCGTTATATAAAAAGTAGCGTCACAGTTCCTCTTATTTTCAGTTTTCCAAAAATTTTACGAAAACTTTTAGTAAGCAGTCTTCAATATACCATTTTTTTTGTTACCAGTATTAAGGGGAATATAAGCTAAAATTTTTGCTCTGATGAAGTAAATAGACATCATCACTTTTATTGCGGACTTTTATTATAATCGTATTGCTTTAATGTGTGGATTTGCTCCTTTTCTGTTCCACACCATGGATTGATGTTTTGTTTAAGGATCGTACTTAAAAAACCAAGCTTCGTCACATGTTACAACATTTTCAAAGTTGCTAGATCTTTTATATTGGAATTTTGTTAGGGAATACATATAGGCCAAAACGAACTTGACCCTATTTTTGGACTTTATTCAAAATTGGTGCAACACATTGAGCAGATTTCTTTGTGCGAAGATGGCGTTTCAGTGAAACCCACAAGACACCTTGCGCCGATGAGGATCTAGAATGCAAAAGACAGAAAGCGTTATAAATAGTTTGTTAGCGACTAGAGGCGACAATTATTGTTATTATTGTGTAAATTATGTAATTGTCAAGTTTTGACTGTTGTATGTACATTAAAACAAACAATGTATATATAAAACAAGAAAAAACGTTAACTTCGGTTGAACCGAAGCTCTAATACCATTCACACGAAACTTTAAATAGTATTGTAATTCATAAGAGTGGGGGTTTAAATAGAGGCTACTTCAAAAAGTGGGCGGTATACGCCCGCTAGTATATGTGTATGAAGCGATGTAGTAGATGTGTAAGTTTCCTCCATATCGAGTTCCTAGTTGATATTGACGTGTTCTATACAAGTGCATAAAAGTGAACTGTGGGTTTATATGGGACTACCTCAAAAAGTGGGCGGGACACGCCCCTTTGTATATGTATATGAAGCGGTTGTCCATTAAAATCCACAAAATCAAATTGCAAGCTAATATTGGTCTAAATGAAGGATTTTTTCATAAAAAACACAAAATAGCACGGTGGGTTTGTATGGGGGCTACCTCAAAAAGTGGGCGGGCCACGCCCAATTGTCTGTATGTTTAGCGGCTGTCTCTTAAAAGGCACCATATCGCATTTCAACCTAATATTGACAATGGAGCACACAGAACATATAAGTATAAATCTTATATGTTGTTTTGTCACTGAAAACAGTACACGTTTTAATTGAGAGATAGTTTAAATATTTATGGTTTTTTTAAATGGATATTGTAGCACGATATTAATATCGAAAAGCATAAAAAAAGTGCTCGTCAAGTGGTCTGATGCAACCAATGATCAGCTTTGCAGCCGTATCCATGTATCCATGGAATTGGAGATATGTCTCCACTGCTTACATAGTACATCTTCAGAAGAGGGAGAGTATTCCCGAAACAGTTGCGAGTGTCTGGCTGAAAAGGCTTTGTGGCAATCTGTTGTGATTGCAGCTTTCCGAAGCATAACTTATTTGTGAGAGCTGAGCCTAATAAATTGTGAAATTTTAGACGCATTGACTCACTAACAAAATTGTATATGTATATACTCGTGCAATGTAAAACACTTTGAAAACACTGTGTAAAACATGCCTAATGAAGTGTTTACTGCGCTTCAGCCGTTGGGTGTCTCTCTACATGCTATGTACTACATATATTTATATGTATGTATATATGTATGTATATAAATATTAAATCAAAATGATAAAACAATAAAATACTAATAGCTGCGCTGATAAGCGGCATTCGATTCTGACCGATTCGGCATTTTACTTGTGCCTTTTTTTTACTTACGACTACGGACGGATGACTACTTATCATAGTGTTCATTTAATTGACTTGTTTCATAATAACAAAATAAAAATCGTCACAAACAATTGATTAGACATACACATGAACATAGAAGTAAACATATTCATTTATAGTTTTAGTTTTTTAAAGCATAGGCTAATGATAAAAAGCAAAATATAAAGATATAAAAAAAAAGAATAATTTAACAACATTTATATGTTTTTAAATAACTTAGAGTACCCAGCGTACTTTTTTCTATTGCTGTATGCTGCGTGGCAAAGCCCAGTGAGTCTTATTTTTTACAGAAGTACCAAAATTCAAGCATCAATTTTTCGAAGATTTATGCTTGAGAAAAATTCATTTACTTTTATATTTACATGCTCCAAGTCATGTGACTTGAAACAGAAAAATGTATTAGCTCTGTTAGCACGGAATAGCAAGTCAAACCGAATCCGACAAATTTTTTCGAATTGGGTAACCGGCAAAGTAGAATTGCGTTTTTTTGGCGTATGTTGTAGATGCGATTGATGGTTGGATATAATATTGTTGTGTATGAAATAATTAGCAATAATACATAAACAATCATAGAAAAATACGTATAAGTGGTGTTTGAACTCTAGACCTCTGAGATGTAAGCAAGCGCGCTAGACAGTTGAGCTATCGAAGCCTCAAATATGTATTAATATACATAAGTGTAAAATATATTTATACAATATTAGGTATTGTGTTAATGAGTCTTAACGTCAAACTTTATTGGATTCACCTTTTGTATGTAGTGGCAGAATTTCACAATAATTATTATTTTAAAAATAATAGCTTTGATTTACAAATTTGCAATACAATAAAACAAATTGCAAAGTATTTTTGTATATAAGCTATTATATACCTTCTAGTCGCCACATCACTAGTCTCACTACCAAACCAATATCTCATAGATTGAGGTAATAGCTCCATTCGACTCGTCGTGCTAATCAGGAATATACAAGGTCTGTAAAATTACGATACAAAGCCAAACGAAATGCACATGAGCTCATTACGAGCTGCCCTGTTGACCGTTTTTATACAAACGTTTTGCGAGTCTGGCCTTAGCTTAAGTAGTATAACTGCAGAATTGTAATTTAATTTTGGAAAATATTTATTCTCGTCTCTATTTTTGTGTTTGATGAATAAATTAAAAAATTAGAAATAATACTAAGTTGGACGTAAAATAATTCTGTATCTCGAATATTGATCCGTCGAATGATGATACTGTTGATACTGTTGATAAAACAAATTTTTATATCATTCACACATACGGAGGTGTCACAGAAATCACTAGACAAAAATCCGTCTGTTGATTTGAATTTCTCAAAAAAATTCCGTAGATGTCACAGAAATCTCCGAGATATCATAGAAAACAGTTTTTAGTGTACAGACGAGTTTTGTGCTACGCAGAGTTGTTGTGTTAACAACGCTGTCATTCGTTGTTGTTGCGTAAACCGTAAAACACATTGCGTAAAAACACATTTTTATAAATTTAAATTAAATAATAAAATGTGCTCAATGTTTAAATCCTAAGACACAGTTACGAAGAAAATACATTAAACTAGCATATAAACATGGTTTTAACTTATGATTTTAAGAGTTTATATATGCAATTATCAGTTTCACCAAGCAAAAGGCTGGCGATTTCAAACGGTCTAAAAGAGATTTCTGTGACACCTACGAAATTGATTTAGATCGGAATTGGGGTGAAAGAGATTTCTGTGACACCTCCGATAATGATAAATGGTATTGTCTGTTTGTCTGAACCCATTAAAGGAGACAGCATAGACCCCATAAAGTATAAATATTCTTGATGAGCACGGCGAGATGAGTCGATCGATCCATGTCCGTTTTTGTTGTTGTAGCAGCTTCTTCTTGTGAGCTGTATCAGGAAATCATATGTACACAATTTTTTTATATATAAAGTAAAATGTAATGGTGCAAGCATAGTTTGTGAAAGAGAAAGAAAAACCGAAATGCAAACCTCAGGTTCCCAAGGACGACTGGGTTTACACCCCGGACCGATCTGCACAAGAAGATTTGTGCAGTCAAAGGTTGTCCAACTCGGCCCAAGTGGCTGTATCAGGTATTTATCCATGTCCGTCTGTCTGTCTGCTAGTTTTTGCGCATTTTTAGGGTAAAATTTTTAAGATATTCAGCTGTAACAAGACTTATTTTTACTGCAGTCAAATAGAGTATCCATATTGACATGGCACGCCCACTTTTTAGGATATTTCCCATACAAACCAACCACTTCTGAACTTTTTAATGAACATTTTTGTTTCCAGTCAATATCAATTTAAAATTGTACATGGTGGCTTCTTATGGGCGGACTCTTTACAATGGTTGTGAATCCCTCGCCTTTTGGAGTAGCCCCCTACAAACCACCCTCCCATTTTTTTTTTTTTTACATTTTCCATTTTGACTTCCACATTTAAGTCAATATCAGCTTGAAATTTGATATAGTGGCTTCTTATAGTTAACCGCTTCACATAAATGTTCTAATGGGCATGTACCGCCTACTTTTAAGATAGCCCCGATGCAAACAAACCGCACACTTTTGTGATTTTGAATGCTACACTTCTTTATTTAAGTCAATATCACTTTGAAATTTGATATGGTGACGAAAACTTAGAATTAATTACAAATAGTAACAAATTTGAATACAATAACTGAAAAAGTAGAGACAGGTTTACTCCTCCAAGTGCTACACCTTAAAATATTCCGATCTTGTCCTATATGATGTAATTTGTAAGAATTAATATAAGTTACAGCATCTTTGGCAAAAAATTTCCTACACAAACTTAAAAATGGAAAGCAAGTTTGAACCTATGCGGCACATTTTATTAGGATTTACGTAACATACACCAAATATGGCGTTTGTAACGTAATTTACAGCAAAACCAAAAAAATATCCATGCAAAAACCTAAAACTTGGGACCAGGTTTCTTTGGGGGCTACCCCTTAATGTGTGGTTGGCATGTTCATTTAATACTAATTATTTGAAGATGGAAACGGAGAGTCTTAATATACAAACTCTCGAACTCCTATAGTCTCCGAGATTTGTTCGTTCAAACAGACGTTCGGACAGACAGACGGATACGTAATATCGAGTCGTCTTCCGATGCTAATATATATGTACATATATACTTTATAGTCTCTGGCATACATACATTTGCGCACACTTAATATATCCTCTTACCTTATATGTACATAGGTACAGGGTATTAAAATAAAAAGAAAAAATCGTGTTTTTATTGATATAGTCCTAATATAGGCGTTGTGAGCGTGGCATCTAAAATTTATACACTTGATCTGCGCACATATCAGGAGAATCTAACAGTCCAAGTTTGAAGGTTTTACATTTTATAATCTCCGAGATCTCATTGTTCAAACATACAGGCAGACAAACAGACAAGGTTAGTTTCCGGACATGGCTATATTGACTCAGCTTTCGATGCTGATACTTTATGGGGTCTGCCACGCCTCCTTCTGCCTGTTACTTACATTTGCCCAACCTTAGTATACCCTTGGTCTCCAGGGCAGGTTATAAACACAAATAAGATTCAAAATATTACTGCGTTGTTGATATTTCTTTACTTTAATATTAAACATAAAGAAACGAATTATTCAATAAAACGAAAACTGAGAATAATTTCGAACTCAATTAGAATCAAATTTGCATGTCCATTGTTCGATTGGTTTTGGTTAGGAACATTTCGTTTAGGAATTTTCGTTTTGCGTGGGACACACCTTGTACATACATATATTGTGTATACGTCCTTTTCTGGTTTTCGAAATCGAAAAAATTGTTCGTAAGTAATTTTGTTAAAAAGGATCAGTTTTTCACTTTCAGAAAGATGTCACGATACGAATTCACTTGGTATTGAGAATAATAATTTTCAGTCTACATATATCTTCTAGTAGGCGTGACGCGGGCATGTTCATATATGTACATATACATACATAAGTCATGACTAGTATTTGATGTTACTGATAGACAAACAGACCGAATATGAATACCTCTTTGCTGCGTTTAAGGCGTTGTGCGACCCACAGTGACTAAATTATAATACTGTTTACACTACGTATGAAGAATATAAAAAGCATTTAGAATACAATAAAACTTCATTCCAGTCACCTATGTATGCAAGTGTAAGTATATGCATACATAGTTTCATACTTTCTTTATTCCCATGTATCTTTTTGAATTTCATCACTTCTTTTCCTCTACTTTTTTGTTTTGTTTGTTTCCTTTCTCTTTTTTTTTTTTTTTAGTATATATTTTTATTGTGCGCTGTTTTGTAAAAAAAAAAAAATGTTGTATGTTTGATATTGAACTCTCTAGTTTATGCAGTATCAACCGGTTAAATATGAACTCTTCCCACTGTCACCGGTTTCACGGCATCGTTTGAGTTTGGTGCAACGTAAAACGCTTGTACTGGATCTAGATGAGACGCTTATACACTCGCATCACAATGCCATGCCACGGAATACAGTTAAGCCGGGTACGCCGCACGATTTTACTGTAAAGGTGACCATCGATCGACATCCGGTGCGGTTTTTTGTGCACAAACGGCCGCATGTGGATTATTTTCTAGATGTGGTATGTAATAATACTATATATAGTTATAATTACAAAATTGCTATAAAATAAATTTTATTACTACATTTTTAGGTATCACAATGGTACGATCTAGTCGTATTCACGGCCAGTATGGAAATTTATGGCGCGGCAGTCGCTGATAAATTGGATAATGGACGTCAGATATTACGACGCCGCTATTACCGACAACATTGTACGCCAGATTTTGGTTCCTATACCAAAGATTTATCTGCTATCTGCAATGATCTAAATAGAGTAAGTATGAAAACTGAATGGTTTGAAGACGCTGACATTAAATAATATAATATTCACAGAGTGTGAATAGTATTGGGTGCACAAATAAGTTTTGAGAGTTTTAAAAATGATGACGAAACTAGTATTAAATCGCATCGGACCATCTTGTAACTATGTATGTACAGGGAGTCTCAAAAGAAAGTTCACATTTGATTTGCTGATTGCGTGAACGCAACTATTCCGAGGGGCGCGGGAGATATGTCAATCGGTAGCCTAGCTTTGGATATTTTAGTCGCTATGGAGCGTTTCTCGGGAGCAGACCATGCGTTGTACGTACGTGAGTTTTACAAAAATGGTAATTCAGCGACTGTAGCGCGTAGAAAATTCTGCAGTATTCGACATATTCGTCATTTAAATGATGCGCCAAGCCCTCGACTCATTGAAAAATGGGTCGAGAAGTTTGAAGAGACCGGTTCAACGCTGGAAAAATCAAAATCCGGGCGTCCAAGGTCTTGGAGAACGTTCGAAAACGTAGACAGTGTTACTCAGTTTGTTCGTGACAACTCGAACCTTTCGATTCGGAAGCGTGCTGTTGCTTTAAACGTGCATAGATCATCCTTGTTCCGCATTTAGCACAAAGATTTAAAGCTGCACCTCTACAAAATTCAGTTGGGGCAAGAATTAAAGCCTCAGGATGCTGGGCAGAGGCTTGAATTCATAAACGAGATGATTGAGTTCTTTCCAACGTTTACCAACATCTTGTTTTCGGATGAAGTTCATTTCCATCTTAATGGACATGTAAACAAGCAAAATTGCCGCTACTGGAGTGCAACCAATTCAAAACACAAACATCAGAAACCCCTACATTCGCCTAAAGTGACCGTATGGGCTGCGATGTCGGCGCGAGGAATTATCGGCCCTTAATTTTTTGAAGATGAAAGGGGACGCACAGTTACAGTGAATTCAGAGCGTTATGTGCTTGAACTGCAAAACTTTCCTGGTTATAACCAAAGAACATGGTTCCAGCAGGACGGAGCAACTTCACACACGTCAAACAGGTCTCACGAGTTCATGAAATTTTCCAGGCAAATTGTGCATTTTAATATGTAATAAACATTTTTTAAATGTAAACTTTCATTTAAGACACCCTGTATATTCATGTTAAAGCGCAATCATTTCGCTCTAAAATTCAGTATATGTCATTTCGCTGAAGTGTAAACAACTTATATTCTTTGCGCTCTAACCTTTTTGCCAACAAAACACAATTTGCGGGAATCGCTCTTCTTTGTTTAAATTTCTGTTGATGAATATCGATTACTGTGCTAAGAATATGGGGAACATGCTTCAGCAATAAAAACATGTAAAAGTTATAATTCCGGCGTTTTAAATGTGTCGATTTTGACTCAAGTGACAAAGAACGCGAAGGGAGGAGGATGGAGTAAAGTTTAAAGACGCTGAGTTGAATGTTTTATTGGGCCAAGATTCATGGCAAACTCAAGAGAAGCTCGCTGAAAGCTTGGAAATAACTCAACAAGCGACTTCAAAACGTCGCAAGGTCATGGGTAGGAACTGAAGCCAAGAGACATCGAACGCCGTTTTTCACGTGCGAAGAACTGCTCTAAAGGCAAAATCAGAAGAGTTTTTTGCATCGAATCGTGACGGGCAACAAAACGATGCTCTGCGACAATCCAAAGCGCAGAAAATCGTGGGGTAAGCTCCGCCATGCATCAACTTCAACGGCGATTTACTATGAGATAATCCAGCCTAACTAAACTTATCACTGGGGATCGTTACCAACAGCAATTGATGTAATTTAGCCGAGCATTGCAACTCAAACTAGATTAAATTTGATATACCAGAAGATATGACAAAATGATATTTCAGCACTACAACGCTCGGCCACATGTTGTAAATGTCATCAAGTAAACTTTGGAGGCGCCTAAATTGAATGTCCTATCCCAATTGCCGTATTCATCTGATATTGTTCCTACCGACTAACACTTGTTCCGGGCAGCACTTCACTTCTTACGAAGAAGTCAATAGTTGGGTCGAATCATGGATCGCCTCAAAAGATGAGGAATTTTTTCTCTCAATCTTTGAGGGATTGGTATGAAAGTTTGTATGAAGTCTTTTTATAACCATCAGCAAGACAAGTATCAAAATGACCACGTTTTACGCACTTGAACGTATACCTGCCATACAAAAACATTTCGATATTACATGAACATTTGACAGTTAAGAAGATTCGTGTTCTATATGGCATAATTTGACAATCTCTCAAAAAGAGGCTCGTATCGATTGGTGAAAAGAAATGTAGAAATACAGCCACGGCAGTTCAAAACACGTCTATGACATCGTAACAGGTGACGAAGCATAAATCTATGCATATGAGCCCGAAACAAAACAATAATCGATTGTATGAGTGTTCCTAGACTGCCCAAATCCAAAGCGAAAGCTATTCGCGGACGTTCACTTCGAAACCAATTGTCACCTGTTTTTTTTTTCGGAAAAACTTGTCATGTCGCAATTGTTCCATTAGAGCAACGTAGGACGGCCAATTTTGTTTAGTAGTACATAACCATGTTTGCTGAAAGTTTTCAAAGAATTGATAAAAACCAACCGCAGAAGACGGATCATCCTCTCATTCACAGATCGGTTTACACTAGAGACTTTTTCAGCACTCAAAACGTTGAATTATTCTAATCGAATTAATGTCATCCGCCTTACAGCCCTGACTTGGCACCCAATGACTTCGCTTTTGGTCTCGCATATCAATAATAAATTGCAAGGTTAACGTTTTACGACGCCTGAAGAGGCTGTTTTCGAATGGCAAACTTTTCAATGGAAATGTCTGATAGCACCTAACAACACTTTGGGTTACCAAGGCGCACAATATACTAGGCAACCCTCGCACTTACATTATTTAATATATAATGCCTTGTTAGCTGTCAATTGTCTATCATGCTGCATAACGTTACAGTCGTCTGTATCTGGGATCAAAAATTTCTTTAGTTTTGCAATTCTTACTTATTAGTTTATGCACAACAAAATCTTTTTCTAGTATACCATACGAAACCTTCAAAAAGTTGAAATACGTAGTATATGAATACATTTTTTTATATTGCTAATTGTTAAATCTAAGCATTACTTAAAGAAAAAAAAAATAATTTAATTTTAGTAAACTCTGACGTTGCCGAGTAAAACTGGCAATTATGATAAACTTCACCGAAGTTAGCGTTTTCACTTATTTTTAAAACTTTTTTTTTTTTTTCACAGATATTTATAATTGACAATTCGCCCGGTGCATATCGTTGTTTTCCCAATAATGCGATACCCATAAAAAGTTGGTTCTCCGATCCAATGGATACAGCATTACTCTCGTTACTTCCAATGTTAGACGCGCTTAGGTTTACGAATGATGTGCGGTCTGTTCTGTCGCGAAATTTACACTTACATCGTTTATGGTAGCAGGTAATTATTGCATTCAGAAATTTAATAATTTATCGTTTCTTTGATTATTTCAATAGCAAATGAATGTATTCTTTTACTTGCAGTTTAAAGAAACTACAAAATGGTGCTGTGACACATAAACGAATTTTTTATTTGTTAATATTCGTTAAGAATTTAAATGTCATTATTGAAAAAAATTGGCGCAAATCAATCGAGATTGTGTAAATCAACAAACTATAGCTGCGTAAATCGCAAATTGGACAAATTTCAACTATATATACATACATATATCAATTTTTTTTTAAATTTATAATATAGAGGATGATGTGTAGAAGTGTATGGTATTTAGTCTAGTTATTATTATTATTATTATTATCATTATAATTAAATATGTATTGTAATTTTTGTTTGTTGTGTGATACACTCATTTTGAGACATGGATCAAAGCAACAAATTTTCAAATTAACTATTAGATTTTTCAATTCTTATAAAATTTAAATTAAGTGGATCCTATCACACACACAGACGCATCACTATTAATTTTGTATTTACTTTATATGATAAAAGCTTAAAATTAGGATTCCCTTAAGTGACAAAATTGTATAGTTTCTTATATATATATATAATTTTTTTTTTTTTTGTTATTCGATTTGTGCAGCATTATCATGATTTTAAAATATTATACTGTCTACACTTTTACACTTAGCAACAAATTCATAAAAAAATTATCCGAATTAAAGGTTTTCTTTTCCTTTGTTTTTTTTTTTTTTTTTGCAAGCAACAAATATTTTCTATTAAAAATTTGAATCATATGTAAAAAATATAAAGGGAGCTGAAAGTTGTTTAAGTTTTTTCATTTAATGGAAACCAAATAAATTATACAAACAAGTATATATATATACACATTGAGGGTGTCACTTGTATATATGTATATATATATTAATTTTTTTTAATGAAAACGCATATGCTTCCATTTTCTTTTAACTATCAAGACTAATTCAGTTCTGAAATGTGTTGTTTCTCAGACTATGTTAACCCGAGCCGACTTATTTTTTTTTTTTTTATTGCAACTCTACATAATTAAACAGTTATTTAATATTGTATCTCTTAACTATATTTATCACAAATAGTGGAAAGTTACGACCATTCAGATCCGTTGGAGTATTTTTGTTTGGTCACCAGGTTGACCGCCTCGCCTGTTACAACAACAACTAATAAAAAGATAAAAAGAAAATAAAACTGTTAAATTACAATTTATTGTAGTTCAGAGTTAAGGACAGCCTTTTTTATATAGTTCAAAGAAGAACCGAAAGAAAATAAATGAGAGTTAAATATAGCGCTTTTTTATACAGTTTAAAGAAGAATCGGTGGAAAATAGATGAGAGAATTTATTATAGATATAGCAAAAAAACCGAAGTGAGTTATGGCATAATTGGTTGCGCAAAGAGACAACCTTAAAGGCACATACTAGTTACGCCATAAATGAGAAGAAACATTTAGAAATATGTAAGGAAAATATTGGAGAATCAACTTCAGCACTAAAAATCTTATGAGTGAAAATGACAGAGAGCATCAACCGTCGTGCAGACAGAGTTGGAAGATCAATTATTTTTCAAACAATTCACATATGTATGTTGGGAGATGCATACCAGAAGCCCAAATGAGATTTCTGAGCACAAACCGTAAAAACTGCTCTTGAACTTGAGCTCATTTTAAATATAGAAAAAAACAAAAAAAAATGGGGTCTTCATTCATTGAAAGCAATATTTCATTATTTACACATAATTTTATTGTTTTTTATTTAATTTAAATTTGTTATATTGTACAATATTAAACAATCTATTGTATTGTATCACAATTATAACCATTGCGTGTCGTAGTTTCTGGACCAGAGCAGCATGACAATCAATTGGTCAACGCGAATCAGGCTCGTTCAGCCTGTAACGCTAACTAAGACTCAGTGTCAGAGCTAGAACGTCTGAGGGCCATCCTAAACAGAAAATTATGTCTTTTGTACCCTAGCCCGAATATATATTCCCGTATCATAGAAACGATTGGTTTATGTCAAGTAAAATATGAAACATATATTTGTGACTCAATATTATTGAAAATGAGTAATAAGATAAATAATCTAAAACAAACAAAAAACTAACCAAACATCATATCATTATGCCGCTCACTTAAATAAAGAATATGTTAAACTATTTGTGTATTATAAGTGCCTCTCTATTGTATGCAGCTCACAGTATAGTTTCTTTTTTTATTTTGTACTAGAGCTGGTACTCGGTGCGTTGCTGCCCTTCCACCTGTCCCCTTCCCCTGCCACCCCTAACTGGTATACAGCGCGTTGCTGCCCTTCCCCTGCTTTCTTTCCAATGTCGCCTTGCCCTGCCTCCCCAAACTGAGACCTGGTGCGTAGTTGCTCTTTCCCTTGCCCCCCTTCCCCTGTCCCCATATATAGATGTTTTTGACTTGGAACCCTCGCGGGCATACACAGAAAAACCCAAAAAAGTTTCATCACAATCGGATGAATGATTTACGAACGCATCGAGGACAAACATACATTGTTTATATTTTGTATTCGTACACTTGTCCAGTAGTTCGCATCGTTTACTAATATTGTCTACTGTGCCCTATTTTCCCAATCTACCCTCACCATAGTACTTGCAGATCTGTTGTTTACTGCTCGAAACTCACATAAATAGCAAATGCTTAAAAAAATTTTTTTTTTTGTAATTTGTTAGTGCTATATAGCATAAATCTTGTTACTTAAACCGGTAAATTCACATTGAAGCCACGTTTTTTTACTGGCGAACGTCAAGTTGAACTTCGTTGTTCTCTGCTTTACACACAAGCGCAATATATGATAATATGAGGTTGCCCACCAATGTTCTAATGCAATCATAAAATTAAACAAATAAATTTAAATAATTGTAAAACATGCAAATGGGCGTGGTAGTAACATAGTGATATCGGTTCAATGGCTGTGGAAGAAGCGGTTTCTCTCTTTAGTAAAATGATGGTGAATTCTCTTGCCACCCGCCACTCAACCTAACTTAAACATGCATGAGAAAAATATAAATATAAAAGCTTGGTGGTTCTATCTTTTATATCTAGTTTCCGAGATTTAGTTAATCACACATACGTAAGACGGATATAGCTATATTGACTCGACTTTTAATGCTGATCAAGAATATATGTATATACTTTGTGTGGTCTGCCATGCCTCCTTCTGTCTACTACATGCATTTGTACAAACTTAGTGTATACCCATGGCCTTCCAGAGCAGGGTATGATTATGAAATATAGACAAATCAGCTTCCGATTAGTGAAACATCATCTAAGTAACAAAATATTTCAAATCTGAATTAATCTTACTTACTTAAGAAAATAGAGTGTGTGTTTTCATTTTCCAAAAAAAAAAAAAAAAAAAAAAAATTATATACATATATATATATATATATTTATCGTATGTAACGGACACCCTAATATGCATACATATATGATTAATTTGAAACTAAAATAAATGTAAACTAACTAAAATGAATGGAAAGAAGGTACATCTTAAATTGTTAAGCGACATTCGTAGCATGTACATTTAGTAATTAAGTGAAATGAGAAACTATATTATACAAGTACATACATATAGCATATTTAAGCCTTTTATGCTCTTTAATTTAAAGATGCAGACAGAAATAGAGAGCTACAGGAAGAATTCGCGAGAGCGCGCAACAAACAGTAATTACTGAATTTTTAGAGGCCGAACTACGTTTAATTTTTTCCATAATGTTGGACTATTATTGTGTGCAAACTTATTGTGTTTGCTTTTTATTATTTACAAAAAAAAAAAAAAAAACAAATCGTATTATACTACTCTTCACACATAGTGAAAACCAGCACCTTATTGTGGGACAAGCAAAGGTCATACTCATACATGGATAAGCGTAACCAAACTGCCCCCAAGCGAAAATAATTTTCATTTTCTTCCGATATGGACCATATTAACAAAATGACAGTAAACGTGATTTTATATTTTTTTTCTTCTCACAGAGTTTACTTAGATTCTCGGCTCATGCCATCAAAACAAATAATCGTCTCAAGTCGAGAAATAAAGTGCTGAAAGCGCTTGCTGCGTATTCTTGGGGTAAGGACAAAGAGACAATAATTAAAACTTACAAAGCTAATGGACGTTATGTCCTGAATTACGCTGCTCCTGTCTGGACTGCTTACCTAAGGTAAGACTCAATGCCAATGCCTGCAAAGAAGTCAGAATAATGCACTGAGGATTACCACTGGTTGTCTGCAAATGACCCATGAAGACCATTTGCATGAAGAAGCAATGATGCTACCTGTTCACCAACATAATAAGCTGCTTTCGAAGCAGTTCTTGTTAGTTGCGTACAGAAGCAATCATCCAAATCATGGTACCCTTACGAGAATAGCCCCTATCCGAATAAGAAAAGATATTAGAAGTTACAAAACGAGTATTGATGGTTTTATTCCTGAGTATCGTATAGAGAGGAGTATGATTAAACTTCAGGGAGGGCTCAATTGCATAAAGATGCAAATGAACAGTCAGTAAGCTCTTAAAGGGACCACGTATTATTAGGTGGAAGACCACCACCTATGATAGTGAAAAACGTCTCTCTCCTAGCACCAGGACTAAACTTGCACAGTTGAGATACGGATGGAGCAATATGCTCGAGTGCTACAAGGAACGGATTGGGATAAGCAATAATAATATCGAATGCGGTCACTCACCGCACGACACAATACATCTGTTCAATTGCTCGTCCCATATGACACAATTGAGTCTTTTAGACCTCTGGTTACGACCAATAGTAGTAGCTTTCTTTCCGGGACTTGACACCTAGGGTTACATTTCGGTCTATCTTTCTCTCGCATCGAAAATCACTTTGCACAATACAATACATTCATAATATAATAAATTGTATATACATATATATTTCCTAATATAGCCCAAACCAAGCTGTTACAACAACAACAACCATTTGAACATAGTCAGGGTGGTCGAAGTGGATTAACTTTTTTTTCGTTGCCCAAAAATCTTTGGACCTTTGCAGCAAGAAGGGGGAGAACAAATTAAGTTTTTTCGACTTCTTTTTTTTTTCGTATAAACTTATTATTCTTTTGAACTCGGTTGGTTACTTTAAACGTACATTTGTTTGGCATGTAAAATGATCACTACAAGTGTGAAGAGTATTAAGTTTCGGTTCAACCGAAGGTAACTATTTCTTTTGTTTTAATGTTAAATTGTTTTTAAGAAATTGCTTCCATAGTTAAAGCCATTCTTAATTGTATAAATAAATTATATAAATTTGTGACAGCAGGGTAGCTAAATAATGGCACACTAACGAAACGCACATGTGCAAAAAACATTTAGGTGCTCATACTATTTGCTTATGCTTGTGTTTTTTTTTTTCACCTGCACACAAGAAATTCTCATTCGCACGGTTGTGTGCAGAAATTGTTTTGTTCACTTGCACTATTTGTACGATCTGCACTCGAGTGTGCAATTCGTCGCACACATTTTTGAATATGGCAAACATGAGAGTTTTTGCTGTAAGACATTGTTTGAAAAGCACACGATAGGTTTATTTTGTTCGGCTTGCATTTCACAATATAACAGTCAGAGACGGAATAACCAATAAATTAATTATTGCAGTCAAACACAACACTTTGAATACAATGCAAACTTAAACGGACCCACGCCGAACAAAGTAATCTTGCCGTGTACTTTTTCAAACCATGTCTCAAAGCAAAAACTCTCTTGTTTGCAATATTGAAAAATGTGCGCGACGAATTGCACACCCGTGTGCAGATCGTACAAAGAGCGCAAGTGTGCAGCACACAGGTGAAAAAACAATTGCACACGGAGATGAGAATTTCTTGTGTGCAGGTGAAGGAAAACACACACATGTGCAAATAGTTTGAATACTTCAATGTTTTTTTGAACATGTGCGTTTCGTTAGTGAATGTGTCGCACAGTATGCGTGCAATTTGTACTCTGGTTATAAGGTCTAGACAAGAAAAAATGTGAACGGCCCCATTTATTTATTTAGTTCTTATACATATTTATATTTAATAAAAAACGAACCTTAAGTTGTCTTGAAGGGTTTCGTACTTGATTTTTTGCTTGCGTATTGTGTGTACATTGTTTAATTTTGTATTTGTAGAAGTAGTTGCTGATTTATGACAATTTGTTATTATTTAAATTGAAATAAAGGGCATTATTTGAAATATAGGCCAAATAGTCATTTTTTTTCACAAAAAACACAAACAAAATAAAGCGATTGTTTGTATTTGGGAGAATTGCAAAGTTTCTAATGATTCTGGTTTTTTTAAGTCAATTCAAAATTTGAAAATAAGCAAATGGAAGGAGTAATAAAAATGCATAAGCATCAAATAAAAATATTGTTTTATTTAAAAAAAATTTCATTCAATAATTTCTGTAGTTGAAAATATTCTACTGTCTTAAGGTGACAGTAACTATTACATGAATATTTCACCGTGAAAGTATTTACATATATAGTATCAGCGGGTGGGAGAAGGGGGGGAGGAGTAAAATAAAAGTGCTTTAAACTTCAACTTTTATTCACAGGTGCTATCTTGTGTCGAAAGTTTGTCCAAAGTCATCATAGTGCTTAAGCTCGGACGTCTTCTCTGACGCCGTCCACCAATCAAGTTCAGGTTTCCGTCGTAAACCTTTACTGCTGAAGCTTCGGAGTTCATCAGGATGAGGTGACCAGCCCAGTGCAGCCACTGGAATTTAATGCTCTGGACTATGTCAACCTCATCATACAGCTCGTGGTTTATACGGGTCCCAAACTCGACGCCAACTCTAAGGGGACCAAAAATCCTACGAAGAATCTTTCTGTCGAACACTCCTAATACCTACTTGTAAAAGTTGGAGTAGAAAAAGCTTATTTAATTGAATCTAATATATATCCTTTTGCATTACAATTGACACTTTTCCAATATAATTATCGTGGAAAACATTTGCCAAAGACGTTAAGCAAACCAGTACGATAATTTACTTAGTTCTAGACACACTGCACAGGAATGGCAGTTTACAATCTTGCCGCAGTATTTCCAAAACGATCTGAAACTAAAACACGACTCTCCTGAGGACTAAATCTACGTTCACATTGTTATACCTCTTTTTTCTTTGACTGCAAATTCATTAGGTAGCAATTTGCATTAAGTATGTGAACACTATATCGGTACAGTGACCTCCAATGTCGGGAAACGCCATTGTCCACTCAATTTGGGAATGGTTTTTAGGATGCCCTTGGCGTGACCGTCAGCGATCATGTGAACGACCGCGTGAGTGTCCATGTGATGACGTTTACCATCACGTACCAGTTGGATTTTGGTTTCACTGGAACTAGCGCTCCCGTTATGCTTCCTATGGTGTTGAATATTCTTTAGCTTTTCCGCATAGTTGTCCTTCGCTCTACTGCTTCGTGGCTACCTCCAGCAGACGCTGTGCATTATAAGCCTACTTCATGTCGCACTGCTCTAAGCCATCCTTATCGAGTACGAGTTTTTTGATAGATTGCATTCTGACACATTAGAATTAAAAAAAAAAAAAAACGTAAAAGTAAATGTGACCCTATAGTTTGAATGGGGTAGCCAAAAATTGGGAATCACTCCCATTGATATACTATAATGGAAGCATCCGTAAGAAGAAAGTACCACATAACTCCAAGATTTACGTACCAAACCGCGTGGAGGACAAGCGCATTATCAACGGCTCCACATAACACTTTACAATGCTGAGTATTATACCTGGAAATCGCAAGACTGTCTGTCTCAGTGTTCGATAAAAGAATTAACAAAATTTAAAACAAAGAAAAAAGAAAAAAAACCAGAAAACGTAAAAACATAAAATCCTTAAAATCAAACATAAACTAAAGTATACTTATATACATTAAAGCATAAACTGTTTGCGAATTATAAGTGAGGTTAACTTCAGTTGAATCGTATTGTATAACATAAAACTGAGTTTGTATAGCAGCTGTCCCAAGAAGCGGGAGGTATACGCCCGTTAGTATATGTGTGTGAAGCGACCATCCATAAGAAGCCACCATATCGAATTTCAAGCTAATATTGACATAACTGAATAAGTTTTTCATACAAATGCAAACAAAATGAGAATTGAGTTTGTATGGGGGCTACCTCAAATAGTGGGAAGATCACACCCAATGATATATATGCGTAGAGTCCCTTCATAAGAAACCACTACTATGTCAATTTGTAAGGTAATATTGACAGCAATACTGACAGGTATACTAAGTTTATGCACTTTAATAGGACGGACAGGATTCTGCATAATTTTGTAGAACATTTTGTATTAATTTTTTCTTTCGAGAATCTGGCATTGTCGACATTGTCAATGCCTACTTATGTTGGTGGCAAGCGTAACGTACTCGTAACTCGTTATTGGTATTTACATCAAGATTGATTTTACTTAGCTAGGTCATGCCATCGTAAACTCTGACGCCGTCGACCAAGATGACCAAAAATGCTACGAAGAATCTTTCTGTCGAACACTCCCTAAGACGTTGAATCTGATAATGTCAGGGCCATGCTTCTAGGCCATACAGCAGTGTGCATCTTTGTATTTGTATCTTCGTACTTCGAGAGAGGGCTCTACTACTTATTTGCTTGCTGAGCCCAAAGTAGCAGCGGTTATTAAGCGTGATTCTTCGTCGCTTCGCTTGACGTCTTGATAAAACTTTCGAGATTCATTTCTATCGCAAAACACCTCAACATCCTCAAGGGCACGCCTTTCATATTCCTTTTTTTCATCTGAAAAGGCGTTCTTCCTGTCTCCTTTTCTCACGATATCGCTCTCTAACACTTCGCGTTGCCCCCGACTTCAGAGCTCTTTTGTAATCGGCATCTTTCTCTGCACTAGATTGGGACACTCCTCCTCATACCAAGGGCTCGTAACAGGTCAAGTGTACCCAATGACCTCCTTGACGGCTGCTAAGCCATCCATGGAGTGGGAGATATGTCTTCACTGCTCACTTATATCTTCAGAAGCCAGAGAGGACTCCCGAAATAGTTGGGAGAGTCTGGTGGAAAAGGTCGGTTGTGATTGCAGCTTTCCGACGTCTAGCTTTCGTTGAGTGTTTGGACGTGTAGAATGCACTATACTAAGCCTGGTGCGTACCTTGGCTGCCACAAGGTAGTGGTCCGAGTCGATGTTGGGACGCTCGATGTGTGCCTTCCGTAGTTCACAAAATGGTCAATTTGGTTGGGTGTATTTTGATAGGGACTGCGCCAAGTAGCCTTGTATATGTTTCGGTGTGGAAATCTGGTGCTACAGATTACCATGTACCGACCGAAATCAATTAGCCTCTCTCCATTGACAAACTCCATTGTCCGACTGTTGGGCCAAAGATTCCTTCCTTCCCAATTTTGGCGTTGAAATCGCCAAGCACGATTATTACATTTGATTGGAGCTGCGCTCGTAGAGACATTTGACACGCTCATAAAATTCTTCTTAAACCGCATCGTCTGCGTGTTCCGCCGGGCGTCTGCACAAATTAGGCTAAAAATGAAGTACTTAGCCTTGAGACGTATCGCGGCCAGGCGCTCGTTCACAGGTATGAAACTGAAGACAAGACCTCGTAGTTTCCTACTAACCACTAAACCGCATCCAAATTCGTGCTTCCTCGCATGGCAACTATAATAGATGTCACAGGATGCCTTTTTTGAGCAGCCCTGCCCTATCCATCGCATTTCCTGTGCTGCGGTGATGTCAGCCTTGAATTTGTGGAGGACATTATCTAGCTGGATATTTGCACCAGCCCTGTGGAGGGACAGAACATTTTAAGTGCATATCCGTAAATCATGGTCCTTAAATCGTTTGTGGGTGTAGTCATCACTGGGGAATTGCTTCCTTTGTCTCTTCGCTGGTAACTGTTGTTTTGCGGTGGCGGCAACCACACCCAGCGCACCAGCCCCAAATTAAGCGAGGGAAGTGAATGCCTTCTCACAATTTGCTCAACACAGAGATTCCGTGGCTTACCCAGGGAATACGTGTCCTAACGCAGGTTTGTAAGCCGCTTGGGTAGTTTGCAAAAGAATGGTAATTTGACCGCTCTAAAAGAGCTTTCCACTCCTTCTGCAAACGACCCATCCCCCCATGAATTGCGGTTGTCTTATTATATGTAGATATTGATTGCAATTAAAAAGTGGTTGATTCAAAAAGTAAAAAATGGGCAGGTGATTTGTATGGGCGGCTATCCTAAAAGGTAGGAGTGGCTTGTCAATATGGATACTATTTTTGAAAAATAAATATTAAAAATAAATCTGTATGCCGGGTTTCAGCTGGATATCTTAAAAATTGTACCCTCGTAAATGCGCAACAACTACCTGACGGACAGAAAGACGGACATATCTACATCGAATATATATACTTTATGGGGTCTACGGAGGCATCGTTAAATGCTTTACAAACTTTCAAACAAACTTTTAATACCATTTCACACAATGTGAACGGTATAAAAATATAAAGGAAAATATATAAATATATAATGAATAGGCTATTATAAAGAATTAACTATAGTGCTTTCTTAAAATTGTAGTAATTGTATGCACTCTTTATGTATTTATTTTGCGTGCAACTATGCATAACATATTTGAAAATATGTATTTTCTTATTGACTTACTTATGTGGCGCTATAAACATTTTTTGATTATGACCACTTGTAGGAAGGCGCATCAGCTTCTATACAATTATGCTGTATTTTATAATAGTAATTTTTTTCGGGAATTTCAATGAAAATAGACTAAAACTGTAGTTAATAAAAGCAATAACATATATCTTCATAAAAGCATTTCAAATTTAACTTAGGCGCGCGCATCACTACACACTACACTTCTCGCAACATTTTACAACACTAATCAGTGCATAGCTGTCGCGCACCTTTTGGAAATTTAGTGCTACTGGGAGAAATTCTTGTTTCTTGTTTAAGTTTTTTTTTCCCTTTTGTTTTAAAGTACGTTGTTAAATAAATTTCGCAAGTAAATGCGTTAGTGAAATTGCAATGCACCGGATATACATGCCGCAGTCAATCAACATCAATAAAACAAGGCAATAATAAACGGAAGAATCTTTCACATACTGAAATAACAAGAAAAAAAAAAATCAATTGCAAAAAAAAAAACAAAGAAAACGCGAAAAAATCTGTCGACATCATCAAAGAAAAATTTGCTCGTGCAGCCGCTTAAGAAAAGAAAAAAAAATTGCATTCGGACGACGCTTGGCAGTGGCTGTTGTACTTGTTGTTGTTGTAGTTGGCTATAATTGTGGCTTTAAACGGAGCAGAGAATTATAAACAGGAACCACGGCAGCAATATCAGCAGCTGCGCCAGTAGCACCAAATTGGAGAATTCTAATAAAATTGAATTATTACAATATATTGTACAATTAAGTTAAACAGCATAAACCGACAATAAACAACTGCAACAAATATGGCACTCAAAAAAGTGAAAGGAAATTTTGAGCGTATGTTTGACAAGAATTTAACAGATTTAGTACGCGGCATCAGAAACAACAAGGATAATGAGGTAAGTGGGTGTTGATGTTGGTTAGAAGTTGATTGCTTCAATTTCTTGTTAGTTAAATTATGTCGGTTTGATATAGTAAAATCAAGCGAGAGCATATTAATAGCTATTTAATTCAATTTGCGCTTCTTTTACATTAGTCGCGCCTGGCGCGCCGTAAACTCTGTCAAAGCAGCTATCTGTCAGCAGCGTCATGTCTGTCGAGAGGGAGGAATAAAGGGCGTAATTTACTCTAGGCCCTGGCTCAATGGGAACGCATTTTACACAAATGCAAAGCACATAAAAAAGTGGCCCGTAATTTTTTAGTCCCGGGCCCGGATTTTCGTTCGGCGGCCCTGATCAACGTTAAATATGTTCAGATAGTCGGCCACCCACTCTGTATACTAATATAACAACAACAATAAGAACTGCTATTAGAAAAGGCAGCTGTGTGTGTGTGTGTGTGTGTTTTTTTTTTTGTTGCCTGGCTGGTTGAGCTTGCTATAAAATATATGTATTGTATATATTTACTTACCCTCAGTCACGTTAATAGCAGCCTACTCAATTAGCGACTTTTTGTCGCGTTCGCCTGCCCATTATACTACACAACTCCGGCACACAACCCACACCCTTATACACATACGCGTATTTGTGCACGTTGCTGCCTGCCTGTATCAATATTTGTCTATGATAATTTTCAGCATGTCCTTATCAACAGCGTGGCATTGGCAAAGGCAACCTTTCTATGCTCCCAATGATTTCTTATATTTTTAAATATATATTTGCATATTCATGCACTGATAAAGCGCGTTGTGTGTTTGTGTATGTAATTCAGTCAGTCTTATTCAGTCAAACATACTCGGTTTTGTACGAGTGTTCTATTCGTTCGATACTTCCCAAAAAGCAACGATAGAATAGACAGCAGCAAATTATTATTGCGTGTACAAATTTGCTCCTGCCGTTTTTCAGAATCAACACAGTTTTAGGTTTCCTCGTAATTACGAGAGTGCTGCATAGACAGGTCAAAATTATTTGTTCGGAACAAGTGATGATCGGAAGTAGCAATATCTGGTGAATACAGCGGGTGGGCTACGACCTTCCATTTGAACGATTCCAACTTGATTTTAAATGGGTTTTGCAGCTAGGGGCCGAGAAACATCGTGCTCACTCCAAAATCCCTGTATCGTGTTTCTAACCGAATTGAGGCTGTTTTTTGTTTCAATATTCGGCTCAAACGCATCATTTGTTGTTTTTAGCGATCCCCGTGATGGTTTCCTTGGGCTTCATTTCTTGTCGAATCCATGGTTATTTGCTTCGCAGTTAATGTTGATCGTTGGACCAGCTTAACCCGTGACCAGTTACAATTCGATGCATAAATTCATTCCTTTCTTTTTTTTGTCGTTCAAGCAGCTGTTCACAGGTAGAGAAAAAAAACGCCATTACACTTCTCTCGGTTTCATGTCGAATGGCATCAAATATATTTGCTTCTGGATCATTTTAGCTCCTTGCGGTGCTTTGCTTTGCTTGTTGAGTCACTCCCAACGATCTTGCCAACTCTTCTTGACTCTGGCACGAGTCTGCATTAAGCAAATCCTCCAATTCTTTATCTTAAAAAATGTTCGTTTTTACACCGCTAGCCGGTCTTTCGTATAAACATTACTACTCTTAAAGCGTTGAAACCACTCACGATACGTAAAGAAAAAAAAAATAGTTGAACACCTCACGCAAATGCCGAGAATTGGCTTCCAAGGCTGAAATCGATGCTGGGACGTCCTTATAGACCAACGATTTAAAGAATCCTGACAGAAAATAATCCAGCGGCGTCAGATCACATGACATTGCGGGCCATGCAATGGGTCCGTATCTGGTGATTATGCTGCCATCAAAATCTTCTCTCAATAATTCGATGGTTGCTTCAGAAGTATGGATTGTAACGCCATCCTTTTGAAACCAATTGCCTTCTAGATCGCACCAAGCCGTGCATTTTTCGGCGTGTGTCAGTATCTGATAGATCACTATTGCGTTTTTGTCGCTCCAAATGCGTAATTTCAAGTGAACCTCATCGTCGAACAAAATCTTGCGGTAAAATAGTGGATTAACTTCCAACCGTTCAATTGAAATCTTTACATGATGATTTGCCAAACAAACGATAAACTTATTGAGTGTTGTAAAAAACTTACCTGCTTTAAAAAATACAATTTACTACAAGTAACAGAGAAGTATACACGATTTGAAGTGAAACGCAAGAATTCAACAAACAAGCTTATATACATACATACGTATGTGATCTAAACGCAAACAAGCTGCATAAACAGACTTAATCTTATGTGAAGTCATATCCTTTCTGCATAAAAATGTGCTCAGGTATCTACAAGAATATCCTACTTTCAGTTATAGTGTAGTGTGTATAGTGTGTATAGTAATCAACATAATACGCTATGTTAATGTGTCACTTCAGCTATTAATCACAAGAGAAATTCCATTATAACTTAATTTTTGCCTTTGTCTACTAATGCGTTGGAATTCGAATTAGACAAAGATCCTAAATATATATAGTATATGTATATATAGTATGCCACAAAATTTTTGTATAAGCTGAATAAGATAGTAAAGATATGTATACGTCATAAATATGTATTTCAAAGTTACAAACGAACAACATTTAATTTTCATAGATAAATCTACATATATATTATACATACATATGCGTATAAGTACATATGTATTTTTATTTTCGCTTGAATGCTGCTCTTTAACATACTACAAACATCTAATCTCGTTATGATTATGTTCAAAACAAGTCTCTTATCTAAATATTTATTTTTCGTTTTTGCTTTATCACACAGGCCAAATACATATCGCAATGCATTGAAGAGATTAAACAGGAATTACGACAGGACAACATTAATGTCAAGTGCAATGCGGTGGCAAAGCTGACCTATGTAAGTATATCTTGAATTATGATGACGACGGTAACGAAGGTTCCGAAAGCGTCGAGTAGCACCTGAGTGCGCATAAATGAGAAGGCAGTGTATGTTGAGATGCAAAGACTCAGATACTCGTACGTACATACTACATACATATGTAGATGCATAGTAGGTTGTGACTCAAATGCTGGTAGCACTTAATTCTAATTGACAAGAGAAAAGCAGCAGCATCATTATAAGCACAAAGTATGCTTAGCGGCAAAGTTTCTGCTACTGCTAATGATGAACAGCATACATACATATGTACATACGTATGTACATATGTACATATGTACATACAATATATACATAAGTATAAGCTTAAATACTTAAAAGAACAATATCGTTTCTACGTTACATATCGTACATACACCTTCATCAATTACCCACTCTTAAACAAGCAAACGCTACACTTGAGCTGCTTGCTATGCCGTGACTATCTGATATGCGGCTGCTGCTGGTGCGGCTACTGACAAAGCTGGCCTTGAGACAACAACTAACAAGCGTATTTTTTATACCATTCACACATAGTGTGAAATATTGTAGTATTATCAGTTTGTCCGAAAGTTTGTAACGCATTAAAGGATACGATGCCTCCTTTAATGTGTTGAATGTGTGTGTTTGATGTACATATATATATATATATATATATATATATATATATATATATATATATATATATATATTATATATATATATATATATATATATATATATATATATATATATATATATATATATATATATATATATATATATATATATATATATATATATATATATATATATATATATATATATATATATATATATATATATATATATATATATATATATATATATATATATATATATATATATATATATATATATATATATATATATATATATATATATATATATATATATATATATATATATATATATATATATATATATATATATATATATATATATATATATATATATATATATATTCTCTCTCTCTCTCTCTCTCTCTCTCTCTCTCTCTCTCTCTCTCTCTCTCTCTCTCTCTCTCTCTCTCTCTCTCTCTCTCTCTCTCTCTCTCTCTCTCTCTCTCTCTCTCTCTCTCTCTCTCTCTCTCTCTCTCTCTCTCTCTCTCTCTCTCTCTCTCTCTCTCTCTCTCTCTCTCTCTCTCTCTCTCTCTCTCTCTCTCTCTCTATATATATATATATATATATATATATATATATATATATATATATATATATATATATATATATATATATATATATATATATATATATATATATATATATATATATATATATATATATATATATATATATATATATATATATATATATATATATATATATATATATATATATATATATATATATATATATATATATATATATATATATATATATATATATATATATATATATATATATATATATATATATATATATATATATATATATATATATATATATATATATATATATATATATATATATATATATATATATATATATATATATATATATATATATATATATATATATATATATATATATATATATATATATATATATATATATATATATATATATATATATATATATATATATATATATATATATATATATATATATATATATTTGGTCGGCTCATCAAGACGAGTCGATCGACCCATGTCCTTCTGATAGTTGGTGTGCATTTTTTAAACTAGTTATTTAGATATCTGGCTTAATGCCGGTATATAAGCTTCTTTAGGTCTATCACGCCTACATTTTAAGGTTTATATGAAAAACTACTTTAGTTAAGTCAATATAAGCTTAAAAATCAATGTAGTAAAATTTTAAGGACGGTTGTTTCATATACTCATTTTATTGGGTGGTCTCCATATAAACCTATCGCCCAACTGTGTGCATTTGTATGAAAAACTTCTTTAATTAAGTGCATATCAGCTGGAAATTCGATATGGTGGCTTCTTATTTATGGTCGCTTCACATACATATACTTATGGGCGTGTCCTGCCAACTGTTTGGCGTAGACCCTATACAAATCCAGCACCAACGTTTGTCTTTTACAATACGATTTGAAATTTTCGTATGAGTGGTATTGGAGCTTCGATTCAACCGAAGGTAACTTCTTGTTCAGCTTACCCAGCTACATATGTACGCATTTTCTTGGAACTTAGAAACCAAAAATTATATTGATTTTTTTGCACAGATACAAATGCTTGGCTATGACATCTCCTGGGCTGGATTTAATATAATCGAAGTAATGAGCTCGTCACGATTTACATGTAAACGCATCGGCTATTTGGCGGCCAGCCAATGCTTTCATCCAGATAGTGAGGTAAGTTTGGTTATGATAATTTAATATTTTCTTATTAAAGTAATACATTTTAAATTTACAGCTGCTTATGTTGACAACAAATATGATACGCAAAGACTTGAATTCGCAAAATCAATACGATGCTGGTGTAGCGCTTAGTGGCCTAAGTTGTTTTATATCGCCAGATTTGTCACGTGATCTTGCAAATGATATTATGACCTTAGTATGTGTTTTTTAAGTAAGCTTAAGAACCCTACTAAATAATTTTTCTTACAGATGAGTTCAACCAAACCATATTTACGCATGAAAGCCGTCCTTATGATGTATAAAGTATTTTTACGCTATCCCGAAGCATTGAGACCTGCATTTCCGAAACTTAAAGAGAAACTTGAAGATCCAGATCCAGGTAATTGTATTGTAATTGAAATTGTTATGCCATTCACACACGGTGTGAAGTGGTATTATCAGTTCGTCTGAATGCATTCTAGGAGGCATCATAGACCCCTGAAAATATTGATCAGCACGAGACGAATCGATTTAACTATGTCCGTATGTCTGAATATTGTTGCACTGCTTTTTTTATAAATTATTCAGATATCTGGCTGAAACCCGGATTTATTTTTATTTTAATGAAATAGATTATTCATATTGTGATTTATCACGATCACAAACCACCCGCCCACTTTTGACTTCTTGTATGAAAAACATTTTTATCGCAGTTAATAGAAACTTACAACATTAGCTGATCCAGGGATACGCTTCCATTCCCAACAGCCTTTTTGTTCAGCACAAAAAAAAAGTTTTTCGCTTCATTTTTATTTCTCTTGTTTTTTCACGTTTTTTTTTTGTTTTTAGTAGAGTTTCCCACCTAAGAGAGCGTTCTAGATGCGCCCCTCGTAACTTAAAAATTAATATAATAGCTTCTAATGTACGTACGCTTTACATATATGTCAAGGGCGTTATACTCCACTTTTTGGACTAGGCCCCATGTAATCCATTCATTCAGATTTTGCATTCAAATTTTCATTACAGTCAAAATTAACTTGAAAGCATGTATCTACGCTCTCAGTATACAACCGATGTTGACAAAATATACAATTTGAAAGGTACTCGTTTGCAGATGTGCACAATCTTTATTTTATCAAAATCGGTTGAATATTTTGAGCGTAAAAGGCTTAAGCAATTGTCACTAACCCAACAATTCTACAACACATATGGGCTATACAGAAAATACAAACACATACACATTGATGTATTAAACGATACCATTTTCCTTTTTGTATGAACCACTTTTTTGTTACAGTACCAATATCAACTAAAAATTTTACATGGTTAATTTCTTATACTTCACATAATTAAGAAGGCTCGTGTTCCGCCCACTTTTAAGAATTTGCCCAATAAACTTCCATACACATTTAGATTCTTATGTTTTACATATATTTTTTCTTTATAGCTGCTAAAGCACACAACTTGCATCTTCGTGTGAATGGTATCAAAGCTTCGGTTTGACCGAACTTTTAACTTTTTTTTGGTTGTTGTGAATTTAATTTAATAGATTCAATTCAATATTTTAAGGTGTACAATCCGCTGCCGTCAATGTCATTTGTGAATTAGCACGTAAGAATCCTAAAAACTATCTACCATTAGCGCCAGTATTTTTCAAGCTAATGACAACGTCAACCAATAATTGGATGCTTATTAAAATTATCAAATTGGTGAGTTTACAGCGCATTGCTTAAGTTTTTTGTTTCCTTTTTTTTCTCTCAAATAATTTCTTAAGTTTTAATTTTGTATATTTCAAATAATACTAAACATTTTCGTGTAATTGCAAAACAAGCGAGTGATGCATAACAAATCTTATTCAAATAAAAGAAAGATAAATATATCGTATATATTTTCATGCTCCAATTTCCCCATTATCATTTTAATTTTTTTTCGTAATCTTCTAATTATGTACTACTAAATTTCATGCCGTGCTTTTATATTTCGTTTACAGATTATTTATTTATTTATTTCAAGCATATTGTAAAAATATTTTAACATATTTGGTTGCTCATCAAACTCTCTCTCTCTCTTTTTAACAATATCTCTCTCTGTCTCTTTCTCTAAATATATTTATAATTATATATATTCATATAAGAAATCTGTTATTTATATATATGTAAATTTAATCTATCAATAATTATAATGTATACCAAAACAGTTTGCAAGCCTTACAACAATCGAACCAGCGTTGGGACGCAAATTGACACAGCCCCTAATTGAAATTATTTCCAGGTTTTTATCAGTGTCAATTTTTTTCTCAAATGAATTTCTTTCCAATATTATTTTATTTATTTGGCGCAATATTTCTTTTTCTTTTTATACGTATATTAATTTTTTTCCATTTTGTTCAATTGGCTAAAAATACAAATTTATGTTATTCTATATACATATACATATATATTTGCTGAATACTTTATATTCGATTGTTCATATCACACCTTCACCTATACACATACACACACTAAAACATAATAGATTACGTACGTACACACTTAATATCAAATCTGTTGCAAAATCTGTTGTTGTCATGCAAAAAAAAAAAAATTTTTTAACTAATCAAAAAAAAAACAACTCTTAAAAACTAAAGAATGCATACACAAATTTGTCACGTGTCAATCTCAAGTTCACTTCATTTGATCTCAGTTCACAAGAGTGCACCGCGCACCACAAAACATCTTCCATCTTACTCGTATACTACAGAACAATTATTACTTTTGTACTGTGCTTGTTATAAGTTATCAAAAGCTAAATTTAATTATTTTTTAATTTAATTTACTATTGATTTTGTTGTTTATGAAGCATTATATGCACTCAAGGTGGTGCCCCCTCTTAGATTAGTCAAGCAAAAGATGTGTCTATTAAAATTTGGATTTTATAAACGTCGTGAAATAATAAGTGCCAGGTGTACTGGTATCGAAATATGTTAAATAATTTCGTTATATTATCTCAAAGATGAGTGCTCTCTTTTCAATTGTTTTTTTATATTTTATGTAACATAATAGGATTCAGCCATTTGTAATTCATTGAAAATCTCTTTGACTGTATAAAATATGTTCAGTATTCATAGAAGCCATACTAAAAGCAGTTTTTTACAATAACTTCAAATATAAAAACCTCTTGACGAGGTAAAAATCAAGTGACGAAAACCTACTTGCATCTCACAAAAATTCGGATATCATTTTTGTGATGAAAGATTTATACATATTTCTTATTTGCATTATTGGGATTAATGGTAATATGTATTTATTGTGTGTTTCTCATGTGTTGAGATGTAATGTTGCAGTTTCAAAAAGATGCTTCCAATAATAATCTGTGAATGCATCACAACTTTCGAATCAACTTTGAGATTTTAGCTTATTTCTTTCTTGAATAATATTATCCATAATCTGGTATCCTACATAGTTTTCACCAATAACTTCTGGAAACTTTCCACATAAACTCTTAAAGATGTGTGTGTTTTGATATTGTCACAATGGAACCTTCTCTGTTCATAAGTTCAAGTTCAATCGAATTCCACCAAATGTTTCTGAGCTGTGTACGTTTACATATCAAAAGCAAGTTTCAATTTATGCAATTGCGTTGCGTTTTAGTAGAGGCTGATACAGTTGGATATTCGTTTAATTCTTGCTTTTTCCTGCAAACTGTTTCTTAACCAAATTACAACAGAATTCAAGTTTGTAGGGGTTCCTCAAAAATTTGTTTATTCTGTTTTCAATTGTATTCAATATTTAATACGAGGGTTACTATTTATATTTCGGGAATAGCAAATAATAACAAACATTTTTGAATGAAAATGGCTTTATTGTTTTTAAAAATATTCCCCTCGATGTTCAATACACTTTTGCATTCGTACAAACCATTTGTCTTAGCAGTTTTTCCATTCCTCTTGAGACACCTCCAAAACATGATTTTTCGCTTCAACTGCTCGTAAAACGTTGACCACGCAGTTTACCTTTGATACTCGGGAACAAGAAGAAATCATTGGGTGCCAAATCAGGACTCTACAGAGGATGAGTCATTAATTCAATGTTTTGACTGCTCAAAAATGCACTTGTTTGACGAGATGTGTGAGAGCTCGCATTGTCATGTTGGAGAATGATTTGTCTTTGGCGATTGGTTTTACGAATTTCTCCGAAGAATTCCGGCAAACAAATGGTCGTGTACCACTCAGAATTGACCGTCCTACGTTGCTCAAGCGGAACAGTGGCCACATGACCCATTCGGCCGAAGAAACAGGCGATCATTTGCTTCGCTGTGCATCTTCCACGAACAACTTTTGTTAGATTTGGCTCGTCTTGGAATACCCACACGGTCGATTGCTGTTTTGTTTCCGGCTCATACGAATATATCCATGATTCGTCACCTGTCACGATTTTAGACACGACTTTTGAAGCGCTACCATCGAACACCAATCGACGCGAGCCCTTTTTTGAGCAATTGATAAATTATGGGGCATCCAACGAGACCAAATTTTTTTTACAGCTAAGTGTTCATGCAAAATCGAATGTATTGAAGTGGAACTAATGTGCAAGGATGCCTCTATCTCACGATATGTCACATGACAATCTTGCATTATCAGTTCACGCACTGCATCGATGTTTTTGGTTACAACAACCGATTTTGGACGACCTTCACGGAATTCGTCGGCGACCGAACTACGACCACGATTGAATTCACTATACCAGCGATCTACTGTGGTTTTTGATGGTGCTTTATCGCCATACAAAGAACTGAGTTCATTGACACATTCTTGTTGAGATAATCCACGTCGAAAGTTGTGAAAAATAATCCAACGAAAACTTTCTCTTGAAATTTTCATTTTTTGGCCAAAATGTTTTTCTTAACTCACTGTAAACAAAACAAATAGCAAATGTACATCAAAACTATGTGAGTACGTTTATGCCAAAAAATGTCAAACTTTATTATGGTGTCAGATTTTAGCTTTTAACATTAGTGTTACCAGTTCCTGAAATATAAATAGCAGCCCTCGCATATATATATAGGTATATTAGGGCGGTTCGATTTTTTTGTCCAAAATCGCATATGCGGAAATTGTTCTAAGGATCATTCTGAGCAATTTTGCTGAAGAAACTATGGATCTAAAAACAGTCCTTCCATAGTCGTTTTCGAAAAAATACCAGAACAGAACATAATGCGCACCACTCAGTGACATTTTCTGGGTGTAATGGTCTCTATTTAATTATTTGAGCACCAAATACGACAATTTTGCTTATTTATGTATCCACTGGTGGGCCTCTTCGCTAAATAATATTTTGTACGAAAAACGTAAAAAGTGACCATGCTACAATCACCACATATGTAATGTATTACAAAAATTTGTACACGCTGTTTGGCTATTAAACCATTATCCATTATCGGACATGTCAGACAACAAACTAATATAAGCAGATAATGGATGACAGCTCTACGGTTTTAAAACCACGAAATGGATAATCCTATATTTAATAGGAGAAAAGTAGATATAAAAGTAGATCATTGTAGTAGTTGTTTAGAGTTGCACAAAAAGAAGAAGAAAAGCTGTGGTGCCACCTTTATGTGATCTTGTGCGTTCGAAAGTTTTGGCGTTATTTTACTTTCAAGCTAAACTTTATGATATTTTGTTCACTGGAAGTGAAGTTATTGAATATGAAGTGACAGTATCTTCAGAATATCGGTACAATTCTAGGTGGCATGTAGGTGGCGACACTTCCCTTTTTGGTTTTTGGTTTTTCGTTTTTCAACATTCTTTCCTTTATGCCATGTAAAATCACAGAAACGTAATACCTGTTTTTAGCCATATAAAATGTTCATACAAAAGAAATGTCGGTATCGAACTGTGTGTACTCGAATTCACTCTGATTTGTGTATACTCGTATTAGTTTCTGTGCGCTTTGATTCCTTATTTCAACCATGTGTACAAAGTGCTTTTTCTATTGGTTGATATTTAGCGCGCATTTTATTCCTGCGTGATCTGAGAATTTCCGTGCCGTTGCTTTGTAATAAAATTAAGAATTCTAGTATATTACAGAACAAGTAAGAGCTATATTCGTATTGCTTGACGGTATTATACATTGTACACACCACATTTTATATAAATAATAACACTTTAAAGTTTTATTGATCAAATTCCAACAAGGCACAACCAGGCAGGTTGAACAGGTGAAGGCAATCGTATCTGAAGGAAAAAAAAACATTCATAGAAAGCTTTACACTTTTTAAATCACTATGGCTGTCTTAAAATTGAAAATAAAATGTTAATGCGAAAATGAAATGAAAACCACCTGAAAAAATGGAAAACATATTAAACTTTGACTCCCTTTTTGTTTTATTCCTTTAGGCAAAATGTTTCCAAAATTGGGCAAACATCTGTTTAAGTAATTGTTCTGAAGTGAAGGTATACAAACCAAGTTTGAATACGATAGGATGAAAAATAGTTATTCATATAGTAGTATATGGAGAGGAAATTTCCACAAAACTCCGCCTTAGTGATCATTTACAATACAGTGAGGTAGTTGTTTTCCTCTTTATATTCATTTATATACATTTTAGGTATACCTATAGATTAAATTGAATGTAAAACAAATAATTTTTAAATTAATTGCCCGCGAAATATTGCAAGTTTCATGATAACTTTGTATATTGATTTAAAAACGTACGATTTTCTGTAAGAAATGTTAATCAGATATGTACATTATTACACCTCTTATTTTTTTTTTTTTTTTTTTTATAAACATTTTATTAAACGTAAATAAAATTAAAAGTGATAAATTCTTTAAATATTTTGATACTAGTACAATTTGATCAATTATAAAGTTTCTATTATTGAGTGTATTTTTATACCCTATACACAGAGGGTAGAAGGCTATATTACTTTTGTGCAAATGTATGTAAAAACCAATATGAGGCGTCACAGAGCCCATAAAAGTACAAATGTATATTCAAAAGTTGATTCGATATAGACATACGATATGTGCATATGAACTTCGAAATCTCGTAGATTATAAAAGTTAGACTCTCATTATAAACAGATTAAGTGTATAAAATTATGTGCCAACGTCACTATATGGGTTAGCCCAAAATGAACTGCTCCCTGTTTTGGATTTTTTGTAAGAACAGTTTTTATTATTATGCTTTGGTTTCTTGATGTTTCTAACATCAATCCAATTAAAATATACCACATAGTAGATACATATCTGCTCAGTATAGATTATATTGAACATAAAAACAATCGAAAACGTGGGAAAAAAAGAAAGTTTTGAGGAACACCTACGACTTGCAATTATGTAGTAATTTGCTTGATGTCAAGATTCTTGGTGATGCCACAAACGCATTCTGTTAAGCGATTGTTCTTAACAAAAGTTTCAATGACATTGTTAGTTTTTGTTTCGAGATATACCTAAAATAGTAGACTTATTTAATAGAAGAAATCCAAAAATTCATACAGCGAAAACGTATCCATACAAAATCTATAAGAAAAAAAAAATATAGCTTCGATGGAACATTTTGGCTTAAACTAGTGTTTATGAGAGTTAATTTTAAATTGTAAAATAATTTGGTGGATACTTTTTTTGGTTACCCAATATACATACATATATACATATAAATCCAATTAATGTTAGTTCTGTCCATAAAACTGTCAGCTGTCTCTTAGTTGTTTAGAATATAACAAATTTATTTAAGCTTGGATTTTTTTTTTTTATAGAAAATGCGAAATATACATATTTACTATCTCGCTCTTGAGCATTTCAGTTATGCATATGTGCTGCTCTAAATCGTGTTATTTCTAAAAGCTGCTATATATATATATATATATATATATATATATATATATATATATATATATATATATATATATATATATATATATATATATATTCTCTCTCTCTCTCTCTCTCTCTCTCTCTCTCTCTCTCTCTCTCTCTCTCTCTCTCTCTCTCTCTCTCTCTCTCTCTCTCTCTCTCTCTCTCTCTCTCTCTCTCTCTCTCTCTCTCTCTCTCTCTCTCTCTCTCTCTCTCTCTCTCTCTCTCTCTCTCTCTCTCTCTCTCTCTCTCTCTCTCTCTCTCTCTCTCTCTCTCTCTCTCTCTCTCTCTCTCTCTCTCTCTCCTCTCTCTCTCTCTCTCTCTCTCTCTCTCTCTCTCTCTCTCTCTCTCTCTCTCTCTCTCTCTCTCTCTCTCTCTCTCTCTCTCTCTCTCTCTCTCTCTCTCTCTCTCTCTCTCTCTCTCTCTCTCTCTCTCTCTCTCTCTCTCTCTCTCTCTCTCTCTCTCTCTCTCTCTCTCTCTCTCTCTCTCTCTCTCTCTCTCTCTCTCTCTCTCTCTCTCTCTCTCTCTCTCTCTCTCTCTCTCTCTCTCTCTCTCTCTATATATATATATATATATATATATATATATATATATATATATATATATATATATATATATATATATATATATATATATATATATATATATATATATATATATATATATATATATATATATATATATATATATATATATATATATATATATATATATATATATATATATATATATATATATATATATATATATATATATATATATGTATATGTCTGTCTCTTTGTCTATCTCTTTCTACTGCTTTTATTTTATACATAGTTCTCTACAATTCTTCGTGACTTAAAGAAAAAATAAAATTTATTGCTTGATTATTTGATTATAAGAAATTTACAAAAAAATAAACAAAACAAAAAAAAATAAATTATTCCAAACAGATGATTACGTATCTGAAAAATTTGTTAATTTGTGTATAATTTTACAAGTTTTAATTTGTTGCTTGACTCTTTCTTTCTCTTGCATTTGCAGTTTGGCGCTTTAACTCCTTTAGAACCCCGGCTAGGAAAGAAATTAATAGAACCACTCACAAATCTAATACATAGGCAAGTTTTTGATTTGAAATCTTTTTAGTTTAATTTTTAAGTTGCTATTATTTTGTATTTGTTTTTTTTTTTGTATTTTTTTTTTTTTTTTGTATTGTTGAGCATTAACGGAAATAATTTAATACAAAAATATTTCCGTTAGTGTTTTTTGTATTTGTTATTTAAACTTGATCATAATAAACAAAAAAAAAAAAAAATTAAATTAAAATTTATATTTATATTTAAATGCTTTATAAATGTTGTTTTCATAAATTAGATCAAAGAACTAAAAAAAAGCTACTAAAAATGTTAGCTTATGCTGTAAATTTTTTGGTTTCAATTATAATTTTAAAATCAGTTTTCAACGTTCGTTCCTTTATATGAGATCAATGTTTTTTTATACCATTCACACATAGTGTGAAGTGGTGTTATCAGTTTGTCTGAAAGTCTGTAACGCATTAAAAGATGCATCGTAGACCCTATAAAATATATATTTATATATATTCTTGATCAGCTCGGCAAGACGAGTCGATTTAGTTATGTCCGTCTGTCTGGATGTTGTTGGGAACCAATTTTTAAGATATCCAGTTATAAGTCAATAGTTCAATAGAGTATCCATATTGACATGGCACGCCCATTTTTTTTTGGAGTAGCCCCAAACAAACCACTTGTCGACTTTTTGTATTAAAATTGTTTTTTATTTCGAACAATATCAACTTAAATATTGACACGGTCGCTTCTTTTAAAAGTGCTCATTACTTACTATACGAGTATGTATATATATCAATAGGTGTGGTCCCCTAACTTTTTGGGTTAGCCCTCATGCTTTTTCGTTTTTGTTGCAGTCAATATGTACGGCCGCTTCACATAAATATACTAATAGGCAATAATGTCCTGTCCTCTTTTAGGGGTATTCCCCTATAAAAATTTACCGCCCACTTTTGAGATTTTGTATGAAAAAGTTTCTTATTACAATCAATATCAACTTAAAACTTAATATAGTGGTTTCTTATGTACGAACGCTATCTAATTCCCCTTTTTTTGGGGGGCATTCACCATACAAACCCTCTATCCGATTTTTTGATGTTACATGAAAAACCTTTTCATTTAATGCAAAATCAAATTGAAATTTGACACGGGAACGACGCTTCACATAATTATCAATCTGCGTGTTACACCTACTTTTAGGGCTAGGCCCCCAAAAAAAACTTTCATCTAAGTTCACAGCTTGAAACTTCGTGTGAATGCTATTTAAGATTCGGTTTCACCGAAGTTAACTTTATTCTTGTTTCGTTTTAATCTATGCATTAAGCACAATTCAAGCTAAAAGCAGCAAATACCTTTGTTTTGTACAATTCGTTGTTAGTTTCGTTCAATATAGCCCAAAAGAGTTTTTATATGATATGCCTTAAATAAATTTTAATCATTTTTTTTTTTTCGTATAATTTACCTGCTTTTTGCACGCTCTTCTATTAACGAAACGACAACAGTACGTCTGCAATGAGTCTGCTCTACGAATGTATTAATACAGTGATTGCTGTGCTCATCAGTATCAGCAGTGGCATGCCGAATCACAGTGCCTCAATACAGCTGTGCGTGCAGAAGTTGCGAATTCTTATTGAAGATTCAGATCAGAATTGTAAGTAATTGCTATTGTACATTAATAATGTAGCTGCTAACATTCACTTTAAATAATTTCAGTAAAATATCTAGGTCTGTTGGCAATGTCGAAGATACTTAAAACGCATCCGAAGAGTGTTCAGGCACACAAGGATCTCATATTGGCCTGCCTCGACGATAAAGACGAATCGATACGTTTGCGTGCACTAGATCTGCTTTATGGCATGGTATCGAAAAAGAATCTCATGGAAATCGTTAAACGTTTGCTTGGGCATATGGAGCGTGCCGAAGGCTCTGCCTATCGCGATGAACTATTGTACAAAGTCATTGAGATCTGTTCACAGAGTTCCTATCTGTATGTTACGAATTTCGAGTGGTATATGACGGTGTTAGTTGAATTGATACAACTCGAAGCAGGCTCGAAACATGGTGTGTAATATTGTTTATAGCTGTTTTGGTATATCTTATTAATTTCTTTATTTTACCAGGGCGACTTATTGCTGAACAATTGTTGGATGTTGCTATACGCGTGCCAGTGGTGCGTCAATTTGCAGTTAATGAGATGACTAATTTGCTGGATACATTTACTGTGTCCACGCAGAGTAATTCGATGTACGAGGTGCTTTACGCAGCTGCATGGATTGTCGGCGAGTTTGCAAGGTACGTTCAAGTATTACGATTCAAGACCTCCGATTCACAGGATATGGTTTAGGCAAGAGCATTTTTGCTCTTAGAGTGTTAAGTGCGGCAAGGTATTTCGCAGTCGTGAACTCACAACTGCAGCGTTTTTTCTTGTTTTTTTATTGGCACAGGGTATCTAACTGTCGGGAAAGCTCGACTATAGCTTTGTTACTTAGTTTTCTGCTAATTGATTTAATTGTGTAACATTTTAATATGAAAATATTTTATATTTAACAGTGAACTGGAAGATGCCGAAAAGACTTTGAATATACTGCTCCGGCCACGTCAATTGCCAGGTCACATACAGGGCGTCTATGTACAAAATGTTATTAAATTATTTGCACGTCTAGCTACCACTTGTCTAGAATTAGAAGATGTGCCAGGTCTGTTAAGGGTAAGTTTTGCACTTTATACTTTTAGTTAAACTAAACTTATGATTTTGTTTTTATGATTCGACAGCTCTGCGACCATGTGCTGGATAAACTGCAACATTTCAGCAGTTCCAACGACATCGAGGTTCAAGAACGTGCCAATTCTGCCTGTATACTTATTGAAATGCTGCACGCACAATTTACCAACAATGACGAGCAGCAATTGAATCATACAAATGCTACAATTGATTTTATCTCCACCGATACACTTGACAGTAGTATGGATATAAGCAGTAATACACAAACTGCCGCTATACCAACACTAGCAATAGAGATTGTACAGGAGATGACATTGTTGTTTGCCGGTGAATTGATACCGGTAGCGCCGAAGGCACAGCGCAAAGTACCACTGCCGGATGGCTTGGATTTGGACGAATGGATTAACCTGCCGCCTGAAGATGATAGCAGCTCATCTTCGGAACATGAAAAGGATGAATTGTTCGTTAGTTCTAATGCCCAAAATGAAGATGCCAAAAGAAGTCAGAGCATTGAAATGACGCCAGAGCAATTGGAACGAAATCGTATAGCACGTCTTATAGAACAATCAAACAATCCACACTATTTGAAGTCTTCGCCTGGATCGTGTGAGAAATCTAAGTCGGCCGCAGGTAGCAGCAATAATTCGAATATCGATCAATATGATAATATCGATGAAATACCAATTACTGAGCTGCCGCTTGATATAACATTGCATGTGGGCGGTAAGCTAACAAATTTACGGAGAACTTGTATATGACATTAGTAATAAATTTATATCATTATTTTTGTATAGCAACGACAAAGCGTTCAGATAAATACTTGCTGCAGGAGAAAAAATCGCATAATGCAAGTAGCGCCAAGGATGGCAAGAAGAAACATAAAAAGTCCAAGAAGAGCAAAAAATTAAAAAACAAAGTCGAGTACAATACTAGCTCAGAGTCGGACGATGGTAAGGCAACAACTTAAATGAATTTGGTTTTCTGTGTATTTTTTTTTTAATAACAATAAATTAAACTTTTTACAGAGCCCAAACCTATGCACGTTGTCAACACAACGCTGGATATGCCCGAGGGTGTAACATTGTCTGACAGCGAAGATAAGGACGGCAAATACGATCCAAATGATCCGCATCGTGCACTCGATATTGAATTGGATATGTAAGAAAATGCACTGCTTTATTGTTTTAATTAATTATATTTAATTAATGTAAAACTTTGTTTAGTACTGAATTCGATGCGCCTAATTCATCGCGACCTGCAGCTAGGTCCGAGACAAACGAAATAAAATCCATGTCATTAACGACGACTGCTTCGAAAAGAGAAAAGAAGAAGAACAAAGACAAAAGTGAGCACAAAGCGAAGAAACGCAGCAAAGAAAAACGTACACACAGTCCGTCGATTATGGATGCAACAACAACCCCCAGTGACCAGTTGGTAGACACTGCACAGAACGATGTTGTTCTTGTCAACAACAGTAGCATTAATAATGCAGAAGAAGCAAAGGCCAAGAAGAAAAAGGACAAATCAGCTAAGCATAAGGAACAAATTATAGACATTGTCAATGAACTGGTGCTAGTTCCGACATCATCATCAGCAGGAACAACAGCACCAGGAACTGCTGGCGAAGCGGAAACACGAAAAAAGCATAAAAAAGACAAAAGCAGCAGCAGCGAACACAAGGAGAAACGCCACCAGCATAAGGACAAGAAGGAGCGAAAGCATGCAAAATCAACAACAGCTGCTAATGAAACGACAGCAGCATCAATACACGATTCGGTGTTAGACTACGAACAACCGCTGGGCATCTCAACGCCCAGCAAGGAGATTTTTTAGGTATTATAGAATATTGCATTGTTTTGCTTACGCCTTTAATTTGCTGTTTTGAGATTTGTGCTAAGTATTCCATTTAACATGCAAATTACCACTTAGGAAAAGTGTGTTAAGTTTAAAGTTTCCATTTTATTTTTTTTCTCTCTCTCTATCGGGGGTGCCACAGAAAACTCTTTCGCCTCAAAATCTCCAAATTTGATTCAAAAATCTAAATTTTTGAATTAAATTTGGAGACTTTGAGGCGAAAGAGTTCTCTGTGTCACTCCGGTATATCTCCTCTCAATATATACATATGTATGTTATTTTTTGTAAAAGTTTAAGTTTGCATTATGTAGTTATATACAAATATATTTTGTATTACCATTGCGATATAAAAGCAAAAGCAAAAAAAAAAAAAGTGTATCTAGAAAGCGTAATATGTGTAAATTTTTTTAACTTCAACAAATGAATAGAGATGTGAGTAAATATTTTATATAAATATGCAATTGTATGTATGTGCACTGTGCATATATAAGATAAATACATGATTAATAACAATTATTATCGAATAATAAAAATAAAAACAATAAAAAAAAAAAATAAAAAGTATAGAGCTAAATATAAAAGTTGAACAAAGAAAACATAAATTATATGATATATATACACACATAAATGAAACATAAACTAACCTATCTTTAATACTATGATTTATTAAATACGAAGCTAGATACGCCTTGAACTGAAATTATTTGTTCCAAAAGAAAAGTGAAAAAATTCAAATAAAAAGTAAGGAAAATAAAGCTATAAATTTAATGAAATGTTATTTTATTGAAGAAAAAGTATTGCTGACATTTTCACTGATGAACTAACTAGACACAGTGCTCGCGTCGTTGAGAAGCATCCGATTCAGTCATATTGAATAGAAATTATCATCAATTGGATATACCAACGAATGATATAATTGACATTTAATTCACAAAAGATTTTCACAGGCAATATTTTTGACAGTGTATTTATGCCGTGAGTTTAGTTTGTCTTCTCTAGACGGAGAACTTTTCTCTCAGACAGACATTCGGACGTACTGATTTATCAAATTTAAAGTTGGTATATACAAAAATACCAAAAATGGTCGTGTGGTTTGTATGCGGGCTACCCCAAAAAGTTAAAGTTTATGTTAATATGTATACTTTATTTGACTTCAATAAAAATAAGTCCAGGAGCAGATTTACAACCGGATATCTTAAAAATTGGTCCCCAAAAAATGCGCAACCTCCAGACGGACATAACTAGATAGACTTATCACGGCGAGCTACAAACTTTCAGACAAACTGATAATACCATTTCACACTATGTGGGAATGGTATTTATAAAAGCGTTAATTGCGGTTGAACCGAAGCCATTCACCCTTCGCACGAAATTTAAAATCGAATAAGAGCTATATTGTTGGTTGTTGTTGTTGTACCAGCTTCTTGTAGGCTGTATCAGAAAATCATATATATACAATTTATTATATATAAAGTAAAATGTAGTGGTGCAAAGCAACGTTTGTGAAAGAGAAAGAAAAACCGAAATGCAAACCTCAGGTGTCAAGGTCTAGGAAAAAGGCAACATCCTCTGGTCGTAACCAGAGGTCTAAAGGGCTCAATTGTGTTGGATGGGACGGGCAATTGAACAAACGAATAGTATCATGCGGTGATTGACCGCAATCAGGGATCAATACAAGACTATAAGCATCTATGGAAGAAACTATACGGAAATGCACCAAGGCAATACTTGTGTGCACGAAGCTGGCCGGAAAATCATGGGGTAGCAACCCGAAAAACATGCTCTGGCTATATAACCACTGTTACTGTTATATGGAATAGTCGAGGGGGGGGGCATAGGGGGCGAGCCTAGTGACGACCACTAGTGCGCCCTCAAAAACTAGCGTGTGTGCACCTCAGGGGCAATGTGCACGTGCCGAACAGTAGCATTGGAAGCAATTCTGGATTTGACACCACTTCATCTAGAAATCAAATACAAAACCAAAGTAATCCTAACACTGTAAGTCGATGGTAACTGAGCAACCTCGAAGATCTGTCACAAACGTCTCCATACCAGGCGAAGGATGCGTCTCTAATGTTCAAACTCAAACACATACGTACTAAAACTACACACCATAAAGTGGTATACGGACGGAACACTGACGGACTCGGTATTGCGAATCAATTGTATTTATAGGTATTTATTCAGCAAATAGACTTAGGGCAGATCATCTAACTCAGTAGGATAAAACATAGGTCGCAGGTTTATATGTCCTCCCCTCAATAATAACTTGGGGCGATAGAACCTTAAATACCGACAGCCAGGTATCTAAAAAATGATCCGCAAAAAAATGCGCAAAAACTAACAGACAGACGGACATAGCTAGATCGATTGCCGATCAAGAATAAATTTACTTCATGGGGTTTACGGTGTCTCTTCTAATGTATTACAAACTTTCAGACAAACTGATAAAACTAAAACGCTGGACTATGTCAACCTCATCATACAGCTCATACAGTTCGTAGTTCATACGGACCTTAAACTCGACGCCAACTCTAAGTGGACCAAAAATCCTACGAAGAACCTTCTCTCAAAAACTCCTGAACACGCTGTATCTGTTGATGTCAGGATCCATGCTTCTGCGCAAAGGGTTCGGAGAGGTTCTCTCATACACAGACGAAAGATCTTTGCTGTGATACCAAGTTCAGATAGGGCGTTGAAGAACTTCGTTCTTATCGGCGTGTCGAAATCGGCCTTATAATCGACAAATAGGTGGTGTACGTACTTATTGTACTCGTGGGTCTTCTCCAGGATTTGACGTGAAAATTATAAGTGAAAATTTGGTCACTGGTCGACCTCTTTGGTCTGAAGCCACACTGCCACTGGACTATCAATACATCCGTGTATGGCTCCAGCCGTTTACACAGCGACTTATTACACGGTGGTTCGCGTAGACATTTGTTTCTCATTTTTTGAAAATAGGTCAAAGAACACTGAGATTCCTATCGTTGGGCACCCATTTATCAGACCATATTTTGAATAAGAGTTGGTGCATACACCTTACCAGCTCTTCGCCACCGTTCTTGAATAACTCAGCTGGCAGCTCATCGGAGTCTGCCGCTCATAATCCGGTTGTTTTACAAGAGAGCCATTATCAGTTGGTGGTTCTAGATCATCGACGGTATTGTTCTCCTCATCGCACCAAGTAGGTTAGAGAAGTGACTTCTCCATAATCTCAGTGATTCCTGAAAAAAACCCTCGGTCAGACGCTTGACCTTCTAATAAAACTTACGAGCTTCATTTCTATCACATAACACATCAACATGCTTAAGCTCTTGCCTTTCTTGTTCCTTTTTTTGTTTTGCATCCGTTATCGCTCTCTAATAGGTCGCGTTGTTTCCGTTGCTTTCCTCGTCATGCCATCCTTATGTTTATTACTAATATTAATATTGTTATTATTATTGATATTGATATTATTATAATGGTGTATCATCGCACCTGCTTCTGCCTGTTACATATGTACATTTGCTCAAACTTAGTATACATTTGGCACTCCAGGGCAGCGTATCACCTTTTTAGTAGCTAAAGGAATGTGTGTTTAAATTGAAATATTGTATTGCGCCATCTGTCGATTTATTTTGGTACTAAATGTTTTATTGCGAAAGTAAATGTGCATGCAATGAGGAAATATATACATGTGTATGCACATACATACATACATTTGTATGTCGAAGGTGGCAAAGGTGAATAAAATACGGATTAATGCGTATTGTGCCCATAAAATGATTGGATAACATACAACGGTTGCAGTTGACACCGTTCCAAATAAGAAGTTAGAGGCAAATGCGGCCATATGCGACGAGCGTCTTTTGCGGCGTACTTGTGCTTGCACTTATCATATTTACATATTATGGAGGGCAACGTGGTAAGCAATCTGGAACAAACATTTTTATAACAGTAGCTAACATATTTTCAACAGGAGCCAAAACGCCACAGCAACAGCAGCACTTGCGAGGCGAATTATGGCCACCAAATCCCATTACAGAACTGCCGCCGGCCGGCTCTTCCATTTTACATACATATGATAAGGCGGCCATATGCTCAGACTCAACCATATGCAGCATTATTGGCAGGTATGTAGATATGTAAATAGCTGCAATAAACGGCTATTATACCAAATCGATTACAGACAGATTTTAGAGCGCGGCGGCAGTGCTGTAGATGCAGGCATTGCTACACTACTGTGCAATGGATTGTTGGCGATGCAGAGCATGGGCTTGGGCGGCGGTGTGCTTATGAATATCTATGTACAGCGAGAGCAACGGGCTTATAGCATTTTGTCGCGTGAGCGCGCACCGATGCAGCTGCAAGTGAAGCACTTCAAAGGTTTTCGCAACGGTGACGAACTACAGCAGTCCAGTCTATCGATTGCAGTGCCTGGTGAACTGCTGGGCTATGCAGCGGCACATGAACGTTTTGGTCTCTTGCGCTGGCACGAACTGGTAACTCCGACGCTACAACTCTGCCGTAAGGGCTATCGACTGACAAAACACCAACGCGATGCATTGCTAATGAATCGAGTAATGATCATGCGTGATGCACATTTGCGTGGAATGTTTGTCGACGCTCAAATTAATGATTTTCACCGCGTGGGCGCACATATACAACCCGTGGAGCAGTTATGCCGTACTTTGGAACAATTGAGTGTGCATGGACCGCGTAGTTTCTACAATGGCAGTCTAAGTGAAATATTGCTGCAAGATCTCGCCGAACTAGGAAGTCCCATTACGGCAACAGATCTGCTTAGTGTGCAGGCGGAGTTAGTGGAATCAATTGCATTGCCTCTTGACAGCAAATACGTTGTGCATTTGACGCCGGCACCGGCTAGCGGCCAAGTGCTCGGTTTTGTTATGAATATACTGCGTCATTTTCGACAAAAATTTACGCAGTCACAGACACTGGGCACACTAGAAATACATCGCATAGTGGAGGCACTTAAGTTTGGTTTTGTGAAACGTTGGCAATTAGATGTGTCGGAAGACAGGCAGGTACGGAACGTTCAGTAATATATATATACAATACATGCCATAAGTTAATGTATACTTTTAGCTTTTAGATATGCTCGTCTGTCCGGATTATGCACAACAGCTGGCCGAACACATTAATGATACACATGCGCACAATCAACTACAATTTTTTGGTGCAGAAGAAGGTCTACAATCACGCACAGATCATGGCACCGCACACATATCGGTGTTGGCGCCAAATGGCGATGCTATTTCGGTTACCAGTTCTATAAATTACTAGTAAGTCAAAAGTTTGAACTGCAAAATATTATACTATTGTAATTACTATTGGGTTTATGAATTAATTCGAGGACTAATTATGCAAAAAGATTATTCAAAGAATTGTCCTTCGCTAGCCACTACTTTTTCCCATGCTTCTAGCTGCATACGGATTCCGCGTCGGAAGAACGTCCCGTCTTTAGAAGCAAAGTATCACAAAAATTTTTGGCTCCCTAGTAAAATCGAGAGTACGGCACAGCCCAGGCCAACATTATTCGATGGGAACAATTGGTAATCGGAAGGAGCATTGTCTGGTGAATACAGTTTGTGGGGTAGAAGTTACTATTTTAGCGATTCCAACTTGACTTTAAATGATTTTGCAGCATAGAGCCGCAAATTGTCGTGCTGAAAAATTACTTTATCGTATCACTACTGGAATTGTGATCGTTTTTTCTTCACTACTCTGCTCAAATGCATCAATTGTTGTAGGTAGCGATGCCCCGTGATGGTTTCATTGCGTTTGATTAGCTAATAGTGGACTACACCCAGCTGATCCCATCAAACACAGAGAAAAACATTGGTTCCGTTGATGTTGATCGTTGGCAGGGCTTAACCTATGACTTTTTGTTTTTGGGATCCACTTTTCATCACCAGTCACAATTCGATGCGAAAATGCCTTCCATGTCTGTCGTTCAAGCAGCTGTTCACATGTGAAAAAACGACGTTTAACGTTTCATGGAATTTTCCCATGGTTTTGAGGCGTATGCTGACGGTTGACAAGTCTGCTTTTTCTACTGCTCATGACGTTTCTTGACTTCCAGCTCAAAATTACCACTTTTAAACAGAGTAAACCACTTCCGACACGTCTGCTTAGCTAGAGCATGCTCTCCACAAACATAGACGAAAATTCGATGGCTTTCGGCAGCATTTTTCTTTATGTTAAAGTAATAAAGTATAACTGCCCGCAAAAACACTTTATCCGGCATAAAGTTAGACATATTAAAACGACGTTCAAGACAATATACATATTTACGGAGGGAATACACTTTGGAAAGTGGAATATTGGAAATGTACTACTTCAGGCCATCTCTTAGGAAACGCTATGAACTAACTCAAACACCCAATATGTATATAAATACAAATATATTGATTGCTTCTGATTTGTTTTACAGTTTCGGCAGTGGACGCATGGGCAAACGTACTGGCATACTTTTCAATAATGCCATGTCCGATTTCTCTTTTGCACATCTGCCAAACTACTTCGAACTGCCATATATAGCACACAAGAATCGACTACGTGCACACGCCAGTCCTATGTCTTCCATGTCACCCACCATAGTTACCACACATAATGGCGTGCGTCTGGTGGTAGGCGCTGCCGGCGGTAGTAAAATAATCTCAGTATTAACACAAATATTAGTACGCACGCTGTGGCAGCAACAAAATGTCAAACAGGCAATTGATGCTGCAAGATTTCATCACCAGCTATTGCCCGATAAGCTGGAGTATGAGTTTGGTGTATTGCAGCAGTACATTGAAGCATTGCAGGCGCTTGGTCATCATACCGAACGATATCGTGAGCGCGGCTCAGCTGTATGCGCTGTGGAACGCAATGAAAATTCTGGCGCTGTTTTAGCCAATGCCGATTATCGCAAAGAGGGTGGTGTTGCGGGCTTCTGAGTGGCATTAGCCTTGCGGTGTAAGCATACCTTATACCAGGTGTACAAGTATGAAATGGATATTTGAGAAACTCATTGGGCAGTAGTGCTGCGTGCAGTACAAAGCCTGGACATGAGTGAAATTTTGTTGAGCCATCAACAAGTATCAAACGCGCCATAAATGATAGTGTTTGCATATTATTGTTCTGCTGCGTTCAATATTTCGAAATTTTTGCCAAATTAATAACATTAGTCTGGACATCATTAATTTTTTGTTTTCATTTGAAGAATCATACCGATTGCTTTGCGAAGCTCACCGTAAAATACGTGTGAACGAATGTTCCGGCGTTTCAATAGTGGAAAATTCGAAAATAAATAAATATCAAAATAGGCAACAGAATTTAATTTTTCTTCTTGACAATATACCATCATCAACATACGGAAAAAACCGGTTCGCGATACGTTGGAAGCTCTCAACTGAAAATATGGCTTACTTACCGGACGTAGCTTCCTGACAGGCGGCCAATTACCAATTATTTGCATCGATGGATCAGGGACTTGCTGAGCAGTGTTATGGTTCATACGAAGATATGAAAAAATGGCTTGAATGAATGGTTCGCGGCAAAAGGGAAAGATTTTTACTGGCGCAGTATTCACAAATTGAAGGACAGACGCGAAAAATGTGTAACTCGCAATGGAGCATACTCTGAATAAACCTCTTCCGAATTTAACGTGTTATTTAGAAAAAATTATCTCCTTTTCATAGTTGTACACCTGATAGTTAACAACACTTCAGTTTTTTATGTTGATCAACTGCTTCATTTTCTTTCAGATTTGAAGGCTGCGAAACACACTTCTACAACTTAATATTAACATATGTACATATGTATGTAACTAATTAATTGCGTCGCATATATTTATAAATAAATATCCAATTGTAATTAACAAAATTAGAGCACTAAAATTACATGCACAGTTTAAATGTGGCACTCGTCACGTGTACTATTGCAGTGCGGATTGTTCTTGTAGTGTGCAATTTAAATGCGGAAAAGCGAAGCAACACCAAAGCCGATGGCGACATCAATCACCAAGAAACGCTATCGGCTGTTGCGTTATATTGGCAAGTATTTGTTGCTCTTTCTACAGCAAACAACGTTGCAATCGCTGGGTTTTGTTGGTAACACCGCTATAACAGCTTGGGAGCGGTAATGAAGCAACAATTTTGTACAAAAACAATAACAAATTCAATTCAACGACTTCTTTACTATTTCTACGATAGTCTCTTCTTTCTGGCATCTTTCATTACTGTAGTTACAATTGCCAGTAATTTTGCCAATGATGTCTTCAGCAAATGGAACAGTACGCCGGTTATAATCGGCATGGATCCACAACTGACCACAGTTGATCATGTCCCATTTCCGGCCATAACCATCTGCAATATGAATCAAGCCAAATTCAGTAAAGTTTCGCAATTTACAACGTATGTATTCAATATTTTAAGAAGAACATGAACGTGTATCATATATTCATTGCAGCGATTCATTGAATTATGCCATGCTGCAGAAAATTTGTTTTCGCGATTTGAATTTTAGCGCTTATAATCATTACAAGCAGTCAGAATTTAGTTTCTCGGAATTTATTGTGGCGGTAAGTTAGTTTATCATTTGTTTTAATGTGTACTAGTTAGTTACTTGAATTTCAGAATGCACAATCGTGTGGCGATATGATAATACACTGCAAGTTTGGTGCAAAAATTTACAACTGTACGGATGTTTTTCGCGAGATCTTGCTGGATGAAGGTCTTTGTTGTACATTCAATACACTGCATCCATATTTTATGTACAAGGGCAAGTAAGTGTTTGTTATCAATAGCTGGCGGTCCACAAAATATTTGAATTAACTACAATACTAGCTATGAAATTTTACGAGAGTATACTTCAAGTCGTGGACGCACTAGCATTCCAGTGGACTGGAATATTGAAACTGGTTATCCACCATTGTTGCCACTAAACTACTATCCGCGTGTAGCTGTGGCTGAGGGCATTTCTATGGGCTTCACTATAACGCTAGATGCACAAATTGACGATTATTTTTGTTCCTCAACAAATGGTCCCGGATTTAAGGTGTTGCAAATACTGGTTCAGCTTTGTTAAAGTTATTTAAAAAAAAAAAAAAAAAAATTCTCGCTATATTTTTGCTTTAATAAGATCATACTACACAATCCCATAAACACACCGTTTATTAAAGAAACTGGCATACCGGTACGTGTTGGACATCAGACTTCCTTTCGCATATCTGCGCGCAGTGAGGAGGCACAGCGGAACATACGTCATATCTCAGCCAAACAGCGTCAGTGTCTGTTCCAGGGTGAACAAGATCTGCTCTACTACAAATATTATACGCGCAGCAATTGTGAACTCGAGTGTGATGCCAGCTTTTTGTATCGCTCTTGCATGTGCATACCAAATCATCTGCCGCTGATCTATGCAAATGCCACAGTGTGTCATGTGCGACATTTCGATTGTGTCGTTGAAACGGAGCAGCGCATCAATGATATGGAGAATTTTAGATGCAAGGAGGAATGTCTGTCCGCCTGCACGGATCTGACGTACTATCCAACAACATTTGTTACACCATTGGCAGGAAATTTGTACAATGTACAAGGAAAATTTTTAAGTAATTTCTCGCATGACTACATACTGGAAAATCTAGCGTTGGTGCATTTTTATTTTCAGAATAATTTTTATCGTGGCACGCTAAAGTCACCTTTTACCGGTGTCACAGAATATTTGTGTAAGTAAAACGCAAAGAATTAGATATGCTTATTTAATCTGTACCTTCCTTTTCAAAGCATCAACTGGTGGCATTATGGGTCTAATGATGGGCTTTAGTGTCATTTCTGTAGTGGAGATGGTCTATTTTATGGCAGTGCGTCCTAGTTTTGATTATTTACGTTATCGTTTTCCGCAACGTTTTCGAACAACGGGCGACTAGAACTGAAATTCGAATACTTGAACGAAAAATTGTGTAGTGGTGACCTCGATACGTGAAACAATTTCTTAGGGGTTACTAGAAAACCATTAAATTTCAGTTTAATTGTATGCAGCCTGTTTAATTAAATGCTTAATGACATAATAATTAAATGCTGCGCATAAACACTTAAGAAAATTAAATTGAATGCTTTTTAGAAACATTTGCATTGCAAGCTTTTTTAGTATTTATGAAACTAACACAACATTCGAACGCACAAAATGAAATTTGATCTACATAATATAGAGCAAATAGTACGTTTGCAATTTATCAAGAATCTGAAAAGCTTTCTCCGCTGCACTTCACTGCAAGGATTGAAGTATGTCTGCGACAATCGTTTGAGCTACTGGGCGCGTGCCTACTTCGCGTTGACATTCACCGTTATACTGACGTTGGCCCTTAATCTAGCATTGAATGTATACTATCGCTGGGAGAGCACCCCGGTGATCATTGGCATGAGCTCAAGCACTACGTCAATACAGCAACTGCCATTTCCGGCGATTACTATTTGCAATATGAATCAGGCACGCTATAGCAAAACGGCACACTATCCCAAGTGAGTGTAGTGTGTGCTCAGTGGCAGATTTTTGCTTAATGGTAGCAATTGTGTATTGTAAATATTTGCAGCACTACTCTGGAATTCGCAATGCTGCAAAAAATTTGCTTTCAGGAAACAAATTATTCCCTCTATGATCATCTCAAGCCAAAGACTAAGGATGATACATTCGGAAATTTTATATTGACTGTGAGACGTGCGTCAAATTTCTACATTCCTAAACTACATATTTACGTTCTATTTTAGCATGCACAGAACTGTAGTGAGATGATAATCATGTGCAAATTTGGACCGCGTCGTTTACCATGTACCGATCTCTTTCGTGAGATATTGCTCGATGACGGCATGTGCTGTGTATTTAATCTGCTGCATCCGTATTATCTCTATAAGCCGAAGTATGTTTGCATTACATATTGTAGTATAAAGAACTAAGTGCATTATTTTATATAGAACCGACTATGTGCGTGACTATACATCCTCACGTGGGCATACTGAAATACCCGTCGACTGGAATCCAATTACAGGTTATCCCAAAAAGTTGCCCATTAGCTATTATCCACGTCCGGCAATTGGAACCGGTGTGGCGATGGGTTTGCAAATTGTGCTTAATGGTGATATTGATGACTACTATTGTTCATCTACAAATGGACCCGGCTTTAAAGTAAAAGACATACACACATTATTGTTATTTTTATATGGTTTGTACAACTGAATTTACACTTTATCGGAGAGTTTTTCCTACCCAGTGTAGACTGTATAAATATAAGATAGAAAATAGAGGAACATGAGTCCGAATCTGTGGGCCAAGATTTCATAAGTACTTTTGCTCTAAGATAAAAGTCGTCAGTTATGTTTGTTTCTGCTCAGGTCTATAGTTTTTCTACTAGCTAACAATGATCTTTGTAGATCATATCACATTAATTTATTGCTTCAATACAAATCAATTGTTTAGATATATGTTCTTTTATGTACGCCATTTTATCGTGTGTAGATGATTATTTTGGGTACATAAAGCTCAGATGTCATTTTGCTCTTTTTTTAATTATTAAATCGTTATTTTCACCAGATTTTGCTATACAATCCAATTGATCAACCGCACATAAAGGAGTCCGGTCTGCCTGCCATGCTCGGACATCAGAGTAACTTTCGCATTAATATGAAAAGTTTTGAGGCCACACCAGATATACGCAATATTGATCGCAAACAGCGACAGTGCATCTTCAGTGATGAACAGCAGATGCTTTTCTATCGTTACTATTCGCGTAGGAATTGTGAGGCCGAGTGCGATGCACAATATATGCTACGCACCTGCAATTGTATACCCTTTCAACTGCCACTGGTGTACCCCAATTCAACCGTGTGTCACGTCAAGCATTTCAATTGCGTGGTGGATGCCGAGTTGGCTGTCTCCGACTGGCAGAGTAGAGAGTGCAAGCATCAATGTCTGCCCAGTTGTCATGAGATTTCTATATTTCCGGATGTGTTTGCTACACCGTTTGCGGAGCATGACTATCGTATGCAGAATATATATTTTAATAACTTTAGCAAACAGTTTATACGTGACAATTTAGCGCTGGTGAATTTTTATTATCTGGAGAATTTCTTACGCAGCAGCATTAAGTCCTCGTATACAGGTCTTACAGAATATATGTGTAAGTAATTAAGTTTGAATGAAGATTAAAATATAAACTTATTTATTGTTTGCTTTCATATTGTAGCACTGACCGGTGGTATTATGAGTTTGATGGTCGGGTTCAGTGTTATATCGATTGCAGAGGTATTTTACTATGTGCTGCTATGTCCTTTGTTTGATTATTTGCGTTATTGGCGCAGTTTGAAAAACAAGCGTGTCGGAGATATGCATTTACAAAATTGAAAATCAGTTAATTTTTTTATAGCATAGATATTTATTTCAGCTTTGAGCAGTAAACATCGAAAATCGTTATATAACGACAGATTAGTAATAAAGTAAATAAATATTATGTATGAACTATTTGTGAATTATAAGTGCTATTAAGTTTTAAGCTTTCACAGCATTTGAAAAAAATAAATATACGAAGTGAAGCTAAATAACAGATTTTAATAAAAAAGACAATGAGAAGAGCAAGGAAAACAGATGTATGCGAGTGATGTTTGTATTATTGCCTTTGGGTTCTGCGAACATTAGTGAATAAATTAAAATATCAAAATAATTTTTAAGACGCCGTGTATTTCAAGTAGTGTTAAATAATTTTGGCAGAATTGAAAAAAGTCCAATAAGATTTTTGAAAAATGTTGGAAAACATTTCATTTCAATGGGTATTTCGAAGTTGTGAATTCGTATTCTTTATTATTTTCTTCTATATTTTGGTCTGTTGAAACCGAAAATAGCTTCAACAAAGTTTTACATTTTCAGTGCATAAATTTGTGAAGTTTTTTTAGATGGTACCTCCACTATTTTAGCCATATTTCATTTGCGATGTGATCAATTCGATTGCAACTAATGTCAAAATACAACCGGTTACGTAGTTTGAAAGTTATAAGCTGAAATATTTTAAATATTTTTCTTAAGCTCAATACTGACATCGATGAAAATTTTTGCTACTAAATTTTGCTAAATCCCAAATCAACATGAAATACTAAAATCAGATATTTTTTAGTTGAAAAGTCTATATGTGTAATATTAATTTTTTTTTTGGTTTTTTTTTTTGTGTGACGGAAATGCAAAAGGTCACCTTTGTCAGGTCAGCTTTGTCACCTGTTTTTTGAGTAAAAAAGTATTTTCGGTATCAAACATTTTTGTACTCGATTCGATTCGAGCTGAAAATTTTTGATTGTTGTTTGACAGCTTGTTGATCGAATATTGAGCTTTAGAAAAAAAGAGGGCAATAAATTTACTTTTAAAATAGGGTTGTGTAAATTATCGAATTACCCCATCCTACTCCATTGTAACATTTTGTCACAACTCGCAAAGCCCACACGCCACGTTACGTAATACTTGAACGGTCTTTAACTTCCAAAAATCTTTAATTACCTTCTTAGCTATTGTTTTACATTTACATTTTGTAGAGAAACGTTTTTGGTGCATACGTCATTGCTAAAATTAGGGGTGTTTCTACAAGGCACTCACTCTTATTGGAAAAGTAAGCGCGAACAAATCTTCTAACTACTTTCAAAAATGAAAATTCAAATAATTTCAGTGATGAGAAACAAAATTTTAATTTTTCAGCACTGCAGTCAGAGCTGGAAAATACATACGCAAAACACATTTTACAACACTACTTGCGGCTGCTGCCAACAGCAACCTGTTCGTCGTCGCGTTCAGATATATTCAGTTGATTTTCCGTCTCTTTGTTGTCGTGAGTTAGTTTTTGGTGGAATCTCATATTTTTTTTTTTTAAACAAAACAGTTTCGTCATAGTCGGCGAAGATAAATCATCTATACAGAACAGCATATATTAATACATATATATAAACTCATATAAATATATATATAGCTATATATATATAGACATATATATGTACGTATAAATAAAAGAAAAGTAGAAGTATAAAAAAATACGGCGAACGTAAATAAAAAGTTTATACTACTCAAGAAGCAGGAGCAGCAATCGCAGAAAAAAAAAGAAAATGTTTGTGCCTTTTGTTGTTTAATTTAAAGTCATTTACCTGAAAAACATGTATAAAGGCGATTGTAGTTTTCATCATCAAAACTTACACATTCATACACACATATATATATATATATATATATATATATATATATATATATATATATATATATATATATATATATATATATATATATATATGCAGATATACATGTTTGTATATGGACGGCGAGTATATAAAATATATTTATCTTTAAAATTTGCGGCTTTCCTTAAAATGAATGTATCGAGTTGAATGAAGGCTTACTTACATTCAGCTCGATCGGCTAAGAAAATAAGAGAAAACAAGAGAAGAGAACGCTTTTTTGTTGAGTGTGCTCGACTTCGATATGCACTGTACCTTGCTTAAGGCTTTTTATGTAGTGTGTTTTTTAGAGTTTCCATTTGACGACAGGTATTAAACTCTCATAAAGTGGTCAGCTCTGACAACGCTATTGTCATTTGTGCTCAGTTTGGTTTGCATTTTAACATGAATAGCCAGATATAATTGGGGGAGGGGGATACTACAATGATTTTCGATCACGTTAGAATGTAAACAAACGAAAATGTATTCAAATCGTAGGCCCCAAAGCCAAAATATCATGTATGATTTATTTTTCGTTTTTTCTCAATATCTTTTTAAGGAGTTGTTTCCGCGCCCAACATATATAGTGAAAAATGCTCAGAATAACGTCCTTTATATCATATTAAAAAATACACAATCGGGCGTATGTGGGGTTTTATAAATAATTACCACACAAAATATTGTTCATACAAAAACTCAAAAATGGAGAGCAGGTTTACATTGGGCTACCCTTATGAGTGGTCCTATAAAAAATATATTGTAAGGATTGAAGTAAGATATGCCAACTTTGGCATTTTTAGCTTAATTAAGAGCAAATACAACAAAATTTCATACAAAAACTTAAAAAGTGAGCTAGGTTTATATGGAGACTACACCTTCAAGTGCTGTTAGTACGTTCATGTTATAAGTACAAGTTATCTGAGAGTAGAGACTAAATATCCAAATTTGAAATCTTTATTTTTCGACTCATCCTCTGATGCAGATCAAGAATATATATACTATAGAGGATCTCCCAAAGAGCCTTCTTCTTACTGTTACATACATTTGCATAAACTTAATATACCCTTTTAAGCAATGGGTTATGGGTATAAAACAAAGATATAATTTATTGTATGTACAATAGTTAAAAACGAAATAAAACACGTCTGTGTGTGTGTGTGTGTGTGTGTTTAAATGCACAAAGTTCAAAATAATATTTGAAACATAAAAAAATATATATATATATATATATATATATATATATATATATATATATATATATATATATATATATATTTAATTATTAGTGCCCCTATTTAAACATACATATGTATATAACATACATATATACTCGTACACATGTACATATATTCGTACGGAGTATATACACAAATAGTGAATTATTCGAGTTTGAGAAATTCCAGATAAAAGCTTCGATGGCGGCGACATGCCGGCTTTGGCCGGGCTGCCCCGTTTTGGCTTTTTGAGCTGTCGTCATGCAACTTTCACTCGTTTATGTTTTAACTGCACGCACCAGACATTTTTTTGTTTGTTTGTATAATTGAATTTATATACTTATGTATATGTATATGTACACAGATACGACAGTAGCATTTTTAATTTATCTTTAAAATGTTTGTTTTTTTTTTATTTTTTTTAAATATTTTTTTTTTTTTGTGAATTTATTTCACAATTAATTTGCATATACAATGTATGTGCTACTATTATAACAGCTACTATTATAACAGCAGCTAATGCTCTCTGATGTCTGATAATTTTGATGTCTGGTTGTCCAGCGTGTCGGCAACGATGCGTCATCTAAACGTTCTAGATACATGTTTGTAGCTATGAATAAGCTCTTACTATTTCTTATTGTACAAAATACATGTGTAGTTATATATGTATGAATGTTTTTTTTTGTATTTATCAGTGGCGTGAAAAGCGTGCGGTAGGCCAGGGGAAGAGCTTAGAAAAATTAGATATTGGTATTGAAGCTGATGATATATTTAATTAGATGAATCAGTAAAAAAAAAAAAAATAGCGCAAAACTAGATTTTCTTATTTAATAATAAGATAAAACGTTAACTTCGATGGAAACGAAGCTTTTATACGCTGCACACTTGTCTTTTTTGCTCTTCAACGCTGGTGTTTTACATACTTAAGTTTTTAGATTTAAGAGAGCTGGCTTAGATTTTAAAATTTTTTAAACATATAATAAAATTTATTGGTATTAGTGTTTGCCATGAATGTTGACTATTTTTGAATAATTTTAGAGAATTAGAGATATTTTTTGGATCGAGAGAGGGTTGAACCCAGGTCGTCTGTCGCTATCGAGTCCTCAAAAGTTTATGATACAAATATTCAATTTATACAATATCAATGTTATTAATTCGATTCACACCTTTTCTATGTAGTTGAGCATTTCAAAAATGGTTATTATTGCCACATTACTAATTGATTTAATTCAAACATAGTCTACATAACATATTAAATACAAAGTGTTTTTGTATGGGAGCTATAACTTATAGTGGTTAAATCGCAGTTATTTTTGAATATGTGTTGCTTCTGCTTATAAAAATCTGCATATCAACTTTCGAATCAATATTTCCAAGATTGAGTGAATAGGCCGGACGGGATTGCAGGCAGACAGACAGACGGACATGGCTTGATCTACTGGTCTGGTATTGCTGCACACGAATATATACATATACTTTGTGGCGTCTTCGATACTTCCTTTAAGACGTTGCAAACATTATGACTAAATCATAATGCGATACTATTCACACTCTGTGTGAAGAGTATACAAAAATATGTGGTGGTGTATTTTATTACGATTGACGTAATCAATTTTGGCGTTTCTAGCACATTTATAAAAAAAAAAAAAAAAAAACATTTTCATACAAAGACTCATAAGTGGGAGAATGTTAGTATGTTAGATAAATAAAAGAGTCGAAATAGCCAAACTTGAAGTCTTTATCTCTTGCGGTCTCCAAGATCTATATGTTTAAACAGACGGACATGGCCATACCGACTCAGCTTTCATTGCTGAGAAAGAATTTGTATATATACATTATCTCTGTTACATTTCCACAAAGTTAATGTACTCTTTTTCCCTGTAAATACATACATACATATCATATAATATTGCAGTTAACAGATTTGTATTCATTTATCAATGGAATTTTGTTGAATCAGTAGTTCTAAGGTTAGCAGAATTCATTTTTATTTTAGACGTTCATGGTATTTGATACAGTAGAGTAGATATAAAACACATCACATTTAGTTATTGTTTATAATACAATTTTGTTTATAGTTTTAAACAAAATTTGTATTTTAAGCAAAACTTTTCGTCATTTCTTCATAGTTTCGTTTCAAAAAAGCTTACTTTGTATATGCATATAGTACTATTCCTAGTTGCAGGCGAAAAATACCAGCTCATGAGATTATTTCTGTATATACCAGTGGTTTTTATTGTGGGGAAAACCAGTCTAAGAACGATCCTTTTTAACAATTGTATACTGGTTCTTTATGTTATGGAAAACTTCAATTCCTACCACTTGGCTACGAAGTTATTGTAAATGTGGCTTCTTTTTCTTTTAAGATTAAGAATATTATTTCTAACTCATACAATTTTAAAGCTATTAGCTTATAGTTCATTTTGTTAGTTAATGCATTAGCTCACTTTTTAAACAGATATACGATCTTTTTGATATAAGCGGCCGGAACGCAAATAATTTATTCTTCATACATTTCCTCAAATTTTTATGTTTAAACTGATCAAAGTATGTAGAATCAATTTGAAACAATATTAACAATAATAATATTATTATTGCTATGTTAGAAAATTTGGTTTTCTCTTTGCAACTCAATTTTTTTTGTTTCTACACTTAGTAGTCAACTCTCGATGCACAGTCCAGCATCAATCAAATCTTGATTTTCTAATAATATCCTAATGCTCGAATGTGTCGCATTAGACGCAGCCAATTCAGTCAACTACTCAATACAGAAAATTGACAAACATTTTTTAGTTACATACTTATATGTATGTACGTGTATCTACTAAATATATATTTCAATTGACGTTGAATATAGTTTATTTACTTGTTTGTTAATGTGTCTCAATGAGTTCATATTTACTTAATTTTAAAGCAGAACACCTGTGTACATACATAAAGGTAGCTTAGCATGTATCTTTGTAGCGTACTAAGCTACTAAACAGCATCCTACGCATTCCAATTAAACAATTAGATACACGTATGCATATGCATGTATCTAGATACATTTGTAATAGCGCAAGCTTATTGTCAAGTTCATTGCAATTTTCCCTTTTGCAGTTGCAATGCAACGACCAGAGAACAGTTTAATTATTCAATTACAATATTTTATAGAATTTTGTTTTTTGCTGTTTTGTAAGCACGCTAATTATAATTATAACAAATATGAGTTTTTTCGTTTTTTCATGTGTAGCATATTACAATGCTTAGACGCTAGCTACCGTATCAGTCACGACTCTTTGGGTAGAGTGTATTTCTGTCTGTCTGTCTGTATGTCTGTCCTTTGCTTTTGTGTGTCTATCAAAAGTTTCTAATAAGGAAGTAGTAATCGGTATTAGTAGCTACCAATCAAATGGGCAAACACGAAGAAACATTTCAAGATGTATAAATGTATCTAGAAGTATGTATCATATGATATGGCGCAATTTAATATTATTACTTCCTCAGTCAGTTTTCTAAGTAGCTGTGAGTGATACACGAAAAAAAAAACAAACTAAAAACCACATGTTATTCTTTGGTGACTCAGTTCCGAAAAACCCCAATAACAGATTTTCGCTCGAACGCAGACACAATAGATATTTAAAAGATATACGATATATAACGCAGCAAAACGTGTCTTTTGAAAATGCTAACTTACCTCATAGTATACATATATTTAAAATAAGGCGCAGTACCAAGATGCAAAGACTCTTTTTATATTGACGTCATAGATAAAAAAATGAAATGAATTGTGTGTGTGGTTGGACAAGTTTGAATCGTCTGTCTGTGACAGTCTGTTCGAAACACCCCAGTTTACATAGAGACGTCACATAACAACAACAAAAATAGAAAAAGAAGAATAGTAACAAAAAATTCGAAACAATCTCAGTTGAATTGTAGGTTTAATATCGCAATGTTTATTACACATTTGTGGTTCGTAGATAGACCATCAATAACTTAATATAAGAGATCATATCTGATATTTTATTTTGTGTGGGGGTCTTAATATATGCTGTAGTGACTATATTTACAAATTCTTCAACGTTACTTGAATGCGTCATTTTTGAAATGACATTCTATTGATCGCCGAAATTATAAACTTTTACCGAAACATTTCAGTTGATGAACCAATTTAATAGTGATGATTTTTATTCCGTGGTAGAGCTCATGAGTGATATAAAAAGTCGTGAGGACATAAATGATATATGATAAACACATGTTGGACAACCGAAATTCTTTGTTTTATTTTTTAACTTCGTAGATGTTATTGTGATCTGATATACATACATATGTACTTAGATAAAAGTTATTCGGCTGCTATGTTGTTCTGGTGTTCTCAACTGTTGGTGCTACCTTTTTTCTTTATCAATATACCTTAAGTCAATATTTTTGATTCAACTCATCGTGAATTAACCAAGAGTCATTACCATCTCGTATTGATATTTTCTCTGTCGATGTTCTATAAATTATTCAGTTTTGTTGAGAATAATCCTAAATTTGGTTTTATTAAGATTCAATTTCATTCGAATCGACATATTCGGATAATATCGTTTATGGTAAAAACGCTCACTAAGACGGCGTTTTGGCGAATTCTGCCACAAGTGGCGAAAAGAGGGTGTCAAAGAATTGGTACGAGTATCAGACTGCAGGTTAAAGTTATTAAACGTAATGGTATTGACAATACTGTATTCACTGAGTATGCTAAGGTAGAGACAGTACCAAGAATCACACTTATACCATCACACTTCCTGTTTAAATATAAAAGACTTCTATATCTTCTAAACGTTTGTTTAGCAATTACAATAAATAAGTCTCAGGAACAGTCTTTTAAACTAACTGGATTAGATTTCAGAGAGTATTGTTTTTTCTTATGGATAATTTTATGTGGCCTGTTTTAGAGTTCCGTAAACAGTTTAATGATTGTAACATTTGACGGCAAATCTTCAAATATAGTTTATAGTGAGATTCTTCAACAAAAATAGTGTAATAATAAAATCCACATAAAATTTATGATTTAAAATTCATGATTTTGAAATTTCGGATATCCCATAGAATAATACTTTATTAATTGAATATCCAAGTAGCCTAGTATTGATCTTATATCAAAACCATTTAAAAATTGCACATTTATTAAAAAAAAAAACAAACATCAGTGTCGCAGAATTATTTTACCGTCCAAAAAATATATTTCGAAAGTCTTTTTAAACTTTTTCTACACAATTTACAGAATTTGTCCTATCAGACATTTACGCGCCCCAGAATTTTATATCTAATTGAAAGGAAACTTAATCCACGGTAGCAGGCGCAGACAGCTGCTTCCGTGGATCTTGAACTGAGAATCCAATTCATGCATTCATCGGACCACATCTTATATTAGAGTTGGTCCCAGCGGTCTTGAATAATTTAGCTTCTACTTTTTAAGTCGACCTCACTATATCCCGGTAGCTCTGCAATAGAATTATCATCAAGTAGTAGTGCCAGAAATACTTCTCTATCGGTGGCATTGTTCGCTTCATCGCCCCAAGTAGGTTAGAGAAGTGACTTCTGTATTGTCTCAGTGATTTCTGTGCAACTGTGTATCTGTAATAAGGAAACTAGGGCTTAAAAGTTTCGGTCAGACGCTTGACCTTTTGATAAAATTTTGAGCTGCATTTCACATAACACCTCAACACCCTGAAGCTCACGCCTTTCTTGCTTCTTTTTTGCGTCTGAAAAGACGTTTCTCATCCCATCGTTTCTCTCGATATCGATCTCCAACAGCTCGCATTGCTTCCGACTACAGAGTCTTCTGTAGGCGGCGTCTCACTCTGTAGTAGTTTTGCGACACTCCTCGTCATACCAAGAGTTCGTCAAGAGTCTGACGTAACCAATGACCTCCTCCGTATTCATGGAGTGGAATATAAGTCTCCACTTCACACATATATCTTAAAAAGCCGGAGACGATTTCCGATACAGTTGGAAGAATCTTGCTGAAAAGTCTTGCTGAAAAGTCTTCGGTGTTTTATAGTGCCTTTCGTCGATCACAAGATGTTCAACTCATCTGTTAAATCTGGTAGAAACCCTTTTTGATGCTCCAAATAACCTCTACTTTCCATACGAGTACATAACAACACATAGTTCAACTAAAGGGTGTAATAAGAAAATTACGCAGAGCGCTCGTGCGCTCATTTTGTTTGCCTTGTAATATATTCCAAAAATCCGCCAAGGCTAATCGAGTAATAAGGCTTGTCAAAATGTTCTTGAATATTTGGTTTGTTAACACGCACAGAAATATTCAAGTATTTATGTGCCATACGACGAGTATAAAGAGATGTGCGAGGCAAAAACCCAGACGGGTAGACGAGTTGTGGTGAGCGGCAAAGAATGGCATTGAACTGAAACTATAAGGCGACAGTTTGGCGCTCTCCAGCCATTGAATAGCCAAAAGTATCTGGAATTGAGTAGAACAGTATAGTCTGAATTGTCTGTCGGTATGTATGTAACTTTGTGTGTTGGTTTCTAAGAAATTTGTTGGCAAAGTGCAAACAGTTAATGGCACTCCCTCATACAAGAGTCGCCCCAAAAGTTTTTACAAATATAGCGTAGACAAAGATGGTTTACAAGGAATTTCCATGTTATTTCAAAATATTCTACACTAAGTTCTTTAGATTTTGCATACACAAAAACCATTTCTCGAAACTGTATTGAAACATGTTCAAGGAAAGCTTTTGGTTTAAGATCAGGCAAACAATGAATCTACAATGTGTCAAAAATGCAAATTTTCTCTCTTTCTTCTCTTTCACCGATTGATTGTTTTGATATGATAAATAATGATGATTTTGTGTTGATAAAGAAGCGGTAGAAATTGAACTCGATTTCGAAAAGGATATTTTTAAGCATATTTTAATAAAGTACATTTATAAGTTACCAGTATTAATTGTACTTTCCAACATCCCAACTTTTGGTTTTGAGCTCCTATAATAATGTTTAATAAGACGTTTGCATACAGAAAACTAGATGTTTATGTTTAACTAGCAGTTTATAAAAATTGCTTTCAACTCACAAGTCATCTGCCTCCATTTTCACCTCCTGAAATAAGGAGGTAAGGATGGAATTATATGTCTTTGTTGCAGGTTTGGGGGTTACGATACTTGGGACAACATTTGATCCGTTACTTAGATTCTCGGCTCATGCTACCAAGATAAACAATCGTCTCAAGTCAAGAAATAAAGTGCTAAAAGCGCTTGTTGGGTCTTCTTGGGGTAAGGACAAAGAGACAATAATTACCACTTACAAAGCTAATGGATGTTCTGTCCTGAATTATGCTACTCTTGTCTGGACTACTTACCTTAGTACGACTCAATGGCAATGCCTGCAAATAAGTCAGAATAGTGCTCTGAGGACTGCCACTGATTGTCTACAAATGACTCATGAAGACCATTGGCATGAAGAAGCGATGTTGCTACCTGTTCACCAACATAATGAGCTGCTTTCGAAGCAGTTCTTGTTAGGTACGTATAGGAGCAATCATCCAAACCATGGCACCCTCACAAGAATAGCCGCTATCCGAATAAGAAAGGATATTACAAGTTACAAAACGAGTATTGATCGTTTTATTCCAGAGAATCGTATAGAGGAGTATGATTATACTTCAGGGAGGGCTCAATTGCATAAAGATGCAATTGAACAGTCAGTAAGCTCTTATAGGGACAGTATAGTATTATGTGGAAGACCACCACCTATTAATGAGAATGAAAAACGTCTCCCTCGTAACACCAGGACTAAACTTGCACAGTTGAGGTCGGGATGGAGCAATATGCTCGAGTGTTACAGGGAGAGGATTGGGATAAGCAATAATGATTGCTGCCCCGAATGCGGTCAGTCACCGCACGACACAATCCATCTGTTTAACTATCCGTCCCATTCGACTCAATTGAGTCGTTTAGACCTTCGGTTAAGACCAAAAGTAGTAGCATCCTTCCTGGGACTTGACACCTAGTGTTACATTTCGGTCTGTCCTCTCACATCCATAATCGCATCTCATGATCATATAGAAGATTGTGTTTCTATATATCCGGTAGTCAAACTCTCACAGGGACAATATTGTGCTTGGTGGCTGGCAGTCCGCTACCTATTGATGAGAGTGAAAAACGTCTATCTCGTAACTTCAGGACTAAATTAGCGCAATCAAGATCTGAATGGGACAATATGCTCGAGTGTTACTTAGTGCGCCAATGATTGCTGTCCTGAGTGTAGTCAATCGTCACACATCACGACCCACCTAGGGTTATGTTTTGGTTTATCTTTCTCTTACATTACATTTACAATAAAAACAACCATTTTGCTCAAAGTTTCCAATGCATGTAAAAAATCTAACCACAAAGATAGTGACCGGCCACTAGAGCTAATAATTTTAACTCAAGTGCCATGTATTTTTATGAACTGTCGACATTTCCACTCTAGTTCTCTTTATGTAAATGTACTATAAGTTTAATCAGTAGTTGCTATCCTAAAGATGTTTTGTACATTTTATGAATCCGTGGCTATAATTGTCACGAAGTATGTTGAGCTTCGATTAACTAACCTTTTATCTAACGAATCTGTCTTCGAACTTTCAATTATTTCATAGGATTAATGAAACTTTATGGGCTACCCATGTATATTTCAAATATACTAATATTTCCAGACACACACACTATACACACATTTATAGTACTCTACGCAATATGTTTTGCACATTTCCTCGTGCGTGAAATTGCTTGTTCTTATGACTTGGCTACCGCATATTAACATTGTTTTACTTGTGCAGCTAGTGCAAGTGTTTGTTTGAACTTCATATCGTTCGACTTTTATATATAAATATACAATACACTTACTATATCATACATATGCATATCGTATATCTCATATAAAAATTTAATATGGCATAAGAATCATAGAAATTACTAATATTTATTTAAAATTTTTGCTCTGTTATTTGCAGTTTTACATTTGCGACAGTGAATAAGGATTAATTTACACTCGCTCCTATAACTTAATCAACATGTATCCTTTCGTAAGTATAATTATTTTATAATATTAGAGTTTTTATCTAGGCATGCTGCAAATTTTAAGAAGTTCTATTTTTCTATTTTTTTTAAATATACATAAATATAAGGAATTTATAATATAGTCAAAATTACTAATAAAAGCATTCAAATTTTGTTCTGCATTTTTGTTTCATGCATGAATAGATAAAAAAAAAGAAAAACAAAAAAAAAACCTTAACTTCGGTTGAACCGAATACCATTCACACGAAATTTTAAATAGTATTTTAAAATATAAATAGGGGCTACCCCAAAAAGTGGGCGGTATACGCCCACTAGTAGATGTGTATGAACCGATTTAGTAGAAGTATAAGATGCCATCATATCGAATTTAAAGTTGGTATTGATGTTTTTCATACAAATGCATAAAAGTGAGCTGTGAGTTTATATGGGACTAGGGGGACTAAGTGGGTGGATATATGTATATGTATATGAAGCGGTTGTCCACTAAAATCCACCAAATCAAATTTCAAGGTAATATTGATTTCAATGAAGAATTTTTTCATAAAAAACACACAATTGCACGTATGGGGACTACCCCAAAAAGTAGACGGACCACGCCCGTTAGTCTATGTATGTAAGCGGCTGATCATAAAAAGGCACCACATCGCATTTTAACCTAATATTGAGTTTAATAAAGAAGTTTTCATACACAAAGTCAGAAGTGGGCGGCAGATTTGTAAGGTAGGTACCCAAAATAGTGGGCGGGTCCCACCCATTAATTTATATGTCAAGCATCCGTCTACTAAAAGTTACCATATCAATTATTAAGTTGATATTGACTACAATAAAAATGTTTTTCATACAAAAAGTCAAAAGTGGGCGGTGGGTTTGTATGGTGGCTACCCTAAAAAGTAGGCGTGATGGGTCAATCTTGATACTCTATTAAACTGCAATAAAAAGAAACGTATGTGCAAAATTTCAACTGGATAGCATACAAATTGGTCACCAAAAAATGCGCAACAACATACAGACAGACAGACAGACAGACAGACACTATGTGTGAATGGTATAAAAAATTACATATAAATATATATATATATATATATATATATATATATATATATATATAAACAATGCACATTGACTAGTACTAAGTATTATAATAAAATCAGCAGTTTTTCTGAGCGCTTTGTAGTGTAAATAAATTATATTGAACTAAATTTAAACAATGCTTTTTGTTGATTTATTTAAAATAAGCTGCAGCGTTCAAATATTATATACTTATACTATGTATTGTAAATTAAATATTATATTGTTACAAACTACTAAATATCTATAAATTGAATGCATATATTTTTGTAGTACGTACTTGAAAAGTCTTTTGTCCTATTTTTTGTTTGGCAAATATTGGTATGGAGTGTTGTGTGGCATATTTTCTCGACGGTTCCCTTAAAAAAAAATTTATTACAAAAATTTAACTGACATAACTTAATCTGTCGTATATACTCGTTTAAACATTTTGTTTGTGTAATAGATTAAGACTATGATTCAGATTATTTCATCTGAATAAATTACAAAAAAAAAAAAAAAAAAACAACAAATAAAACGAAGGAAAAACAAAAATTACTCAGCGTAATTTTTAGATAAGCAAAAGAGAAGTACGAGCGTTGCCGTGTATATTATGCGCCTTGGCAACCCTTTGTGTTAGGTGCCAGTTGACATTTACATTGGAAAGTTTTATATTTTTTAGCATAAATGTGCGCAGCAAGTTTTGATGTACGAGCACCATTTGTGTTGCTTACTGTGAATTGAAAAATTAATTTCAACCAAAAAAAAAAAGAGAAAAAAAAGGAAATTAATTCGTGAAAACTTGACTACTACTTTTGATCTAGATTATTTCAACAAAAGTGCATCAATCAAACTACTTCGACTTTTGGCTATGAAGCGCAATAAAAAACTATAGTTTAAGACTGGTATGCTGAATTTAATCATGATCGCTGTTCAGTTAAAGATAAAACTTTAGAAAGTAGTCTAAAAATAGCCGCTATCCTAGAAAACATTGAAGCTGTGCCAGAACTGAAAGGACAAGACCATCATGTGACATTAGGCATTAGTGGGACCAGCATACATTGGATATTATATGCACGTTAGACCGTCAAGAAGATTTGTTCTCGTTGGAAACCGCACAATTTGACAATCGTCTAAAAAAAGTATCACATCGATTGGTGCAAAGAAATGTTGAAGAAATACAGTCGTCGTGGTTCACAACACGCGTCTATGACATCGTAATAGTAGATGACGATGCATGAGTCAGAAATAATGCTGCAATCGACTGTATGACTGTTTTAGAACCAGCCAAATCCAATAAAAGTCGTTCGCTGGCGAACTATTTTGAAGCAATTGGTCGGTTTATATTTTTGGTAAACGGCTCATGTCGCAGCTGTTCCATTAGAGCCACGTAGGGTGATCAATTCTGAATGGTACACTATTTGTTTGAAGCCTGTAAACAGTGCTTTTTTATGGTACTCAATTCTGAGTGTCAAAATGGTTCGTACATCAAAAATTTAAGCATACGTTTATACTAAAAAAATGTTAACTGTCCAATGGAAATGTCAGCTGCCACATAACAACACTTAGTTTTGTCAAGGTACACAATGTACAAAGCCACTCTCGTAAAGCTAAAATCTAAATTTGCACTATACAAAACAGATTAAATACTACTCGTACTATGTACGAGAGCAGTTTCATACGTTTGTTGTAAATATTTTCCTTAAATAGCTGATGTTAAATGTGCTACTTGTGTTCAACATAGCTAATTTTCAAACAACTCTCGCATTGTATGCTGCCAGCCAGCACATGGCGTAGATAATACAAACAATTTGCAACTTGCTGTTGCGCTACTGCTTAGTATGAAATTTATTTTTAACATGCCACAAAGGAAATTCACAAAACAAAAAAAAAAAACTACAATACAGGGTTTGTCAAAAAACTGGTGTCAGTGATTTTATTGAAGTAAACAAGAAACTATACATCGCTGAGGGTCAGTCAGCATTCGAATGCACGTTCTCTCATTCGTCCATAACCATTCGGAGCAGTTTTCTGTGAAACTCGATTTCAGCTCCCGTGCAAGTCATAATGCAACACTCATTGGAGCGTTTGAGTTAAGGGCACGCTGCTGTGCGCTACTCGGTACTTTGCATTCAACTCAACGCAATTATGTTGCATTACACGCTTGCACGGGAGATAAAAACGAGTTTCACGCAAAATTCTGCTCTTACGTTCCGGATGGTCGAATACTTCTGAGGGATTGCGGATGCCTAAACTGACTTTTCTATTCACAGATCCAAACAAGTCTAACATATTTTCGCTTCGCAATAAAATCACTGACATTACGTTTTGAGTAAATCCTGTCTTTGCTTTTCAAAATTCAAAATTCAAATTCAAAAAAAAAAAAAAAAAAAAACAGACAAAACACAATTGTTTAAATTCAAACAAAAACACAAAGAAAAAAAATCAACAATTAAACAAACTACATTTCTTGTAGGGTTCCGGCATGCCACCACAGCCTCCTTCACACTCCTCCAATGCTCCTCAATACAATAGCGCGCAGCCGGGCATGCCCACTATGGGTGTACCGTTCGGCACCGGTTGGGTTGCACCGCCGCAACAGAATTATCCAACACCAACGACGCCCGGCTCGCAACAAACTAATTTACATTATCAGCAATTACCCAGTCAACACCATCCACAGCAACACCATCATCACTATTTATCTAGTCAACACCAACAACAACAACAATCACAATCATCACCATATCCGACTAACAATAGCGGTGCGCCATATCCTAGCTCAATGCCTTATCCGCCGGCCGCTGATGTTCAACAGCAATACAATGTCGGTCCTGGCGCTGGCGCCGGTGTTGGTACACCATATCCACCCGGTGGATCTTTTCCGCACAATCCGCAACAAAATGCACCATATCCAACGGCTATATTCAGTTTACACAAACAAGTACCTAATCCACACTACACACATCCTGCATCTCATTCTTCATATTCGATGAATCATGGATATACACCGGTTATGACATCTATGGGCGGTTACGAGTCACCGGCTGGCAATATGGCGCATTGTTTTGAGGAGTTGGCGCATCTACAGGGTAACAATGTGCATCAGCACGAGCAACCATATCCTCCGCAGCAGCAACAGCAGTACAACAGCTATTACCAGCATCAACAAGAACAACCAATGCATCTACAGCATTCATTTGCACGCAAGGAGGTTTGTTAAAACAAAAAAACAAAATAACAAAATAAAAAATAAATAAAAAAAAAAAACAACACAACAAAATATCACGCTTGCCTTCCTTGTCCTATATATGTATATATTTATTTTCATACTATATAGCATCTCAAATGCATCTTAATCACTTTGAATATTTTTTTTTCTAATCTTGATTTTAATTAAACAAAAAAAAAATATACGCAAACACAGAGTGTTGAAGCTGAGCTGGAGACTGATGCAAGTTATAATCAGTTTGATTTTGATGATAATGTAAGAAATTTATTGTTTTAATTAACTGCCATATAAATTGCGCGCTCGCTTGAGTTCTAGTAGGCTGCTAGAAGATATTGCTTCAATGAAATTTGTATTTTAGCTAGAGGAACTTCTGTTTTAAATTACTTTTATGCGTTTTATAACTAATAACCTATATTTGTTTGTGTCCTTTTTTATGCTAATAATTACAGGGTACTCCCACTGTATTGCCTGCTCAGAGCTTTGATCCTGTTAAGGATGCGCATGATTTACGCAAGGCTATGAAAGGTTTCGGTACAGATAATGATGCTCTCATCAATATTATCTGTCGCCGTACAAATGAACAGCGTCAGGTAGGTGTGTCATGAAATTTGTAATCAATACCTTTTTATCAGAAAGCTTTATTGAACTTCTAGGAAATTCAACGTCAATATAAGACACACTTCGGCAAGGATCTTATTGAGGATATTAAATCAGAGACAAGCGGTAATTTCGAGAAACTACTTGTCGGTCTATTGCGTCCCATTGTCGACTATTATTGTGCTGAACTCAATGATGCCATGGCTGGCATTGGCACCGATGAGGACGTGCTTATTGAAATACTATGCACATTGTCCAACATGGAAATACATACCATTAAAAATCAATATTTGCGACGTAAGTAGATTGCATTACTGTGCTGCTTCGTAATTGATAATTATATTAATTATATGTTGTATTTGTTCTAACTTTAGTCTATGGTGCACACTTGGAGTCCGAGCTCAAATCGGAGACTTCAGGCAACTTCAAACGTTTGCTTATTTCACTTTGCGCCGCAGGACGCGATGAAAGTGGTCAAGCCGATCCAGTAGCTGCTGAAAATGATGCACGTGAGTTGCTCAAGGCTGGCGAATTGCGCGTGGGCACCGACGAGAGCATGTTTAATATGGTGCTGTGCCAGCGCAACTATCAACAATTAAAACTGGTAATTTCATATATAGAGAGAGAGAGAGAGAGAGAGAGAGAGAGAGAGAGAGAGAGAGGGATAAACTAATTAAACATTGCATATTATTTACAGATATTCCAACAGTATGAACGTATGACTGGACATTCACTGGAGAAGGCTGTCAAGAAGGAATTCTCTGGTGATATAATGGAGGGTTTGATTGCTATTTATAAATGTGTAACCAACAAAGCTGAATACTTTGCTTCACGTCTGCACAAGAGCATGGCTGGCATAGGCACCAATGACAAACAACTGATACGTGTGGTGATTACACGTAGTGAGGTAGCGTTGCATTATTTTTTCTCTTTTAATTTAATCTATTATGTACAACAATTTATGCAATTCAATGTGTTTTACAGATTGATATGGCTGACATTAAGGTTGCTTATGAACGTATGTACGGCAAGAGTCTGAAGAGTTGGATTAAGGTATGCATATAGTTTAAATACTTTTCCACAATATATTTGAATATTCTATTGCTTAATAAATTTGTTTTCAGGGTGACACATCGGGACACTATAAGCATGCTTTGTACGCACTGGTTGGCGAGCAGCGCTCATCTTAAAGTAACTTCAAAACAAAATTAAATAGTTGCCAAAAGCTTCGAATATTATAATCTCATTTAAGATTTAACATCATCAATTCTTATTACTTTATTAACTTAAAAAAGAATTAAGAAAGCAAAAGAAAAAGAAAAAGAAAAAAAAATGCTAAACTTATTTTTACGTCTTAACGTATTAAGCTAATATTCATATAAAATATATATTTGTGTACGCACTTTATTATTATATTATAGATATACCAATTGTGTCAAAGACATCAGGTTCTCAAAGCTATATTTTACAATTTACATATAGACTTTTTATGCTATTACTTTATTTTGATAATAATTGTGACTATATTTCAATTTGCAAACTATATGAAATACATATTAATGTGTATGTAAAAATTGGGGAAACTAAGCAACAAACAAAAAAAAAAAAATATATATATATATATATATATATATATATATATATATATATATATATATATATATATATATATATATATATATATATAACTACAAATTACTACTACTCATACATACTAAGTGCATTTAAAAAAAAAACAAAAAAGAGAAAATACTAATGCTAAAAGCTATAAAACTATTTGCATACTTCTCTCATATATATATATATATATATATATATATATATATATATATATATATATATATATATATATATATATATATATATATATATATATATATATATATATATACTACAAATATACTACTACACAGATACGAGAGACTAGAGTGCATATTGAAAAAAAAAAACAGAAAAAGAGAGAAATACCAGATGCTAGAAAGCTTAGAAAAACTATTTGCAGACTTTTCTAAATATATATATATATATATATATATATATATAGATATATATATATATATATATATATATATATATATATATATATATATATATATATATATATATATATATATATATATATATATATATATATATATATATATATATATATATATATATATAGCACCTACTATACTATATACAATACTATAAATATGATCAACTATTTTGTCTATTGTTGTGTATACTATTAGCGTTGAAAGTGTTTTAAACAAAAAGTAAACATTTTTTTTTTTTTTTATTAAATCAAATATCTAATTGTATTTTTGTGCAAAGTTTATTAATAAAAGTAACGTTTATAAGTAATGGGGATAGTAGACCCCAGTAAATGAAGCGAGTTTTAATTTTCAGCTATTCACATAGGCGTTCACGTATTAAATCAAAATATTTTAGTTGAAACTATTATAAAATATTACATTGCCAATAATAGTTCATAGTTATTTTTTAAGAACTGTATTGGTTAGTAAGTAAGTATTTGTATTTCTCATACGCATACGTTAGTTGCTTAGAAAAAAAAAAACAGACAACAATATTTTTAGTTTTTTATTTTTATAATCATCATTATTAATCACCATTAATTCCAATACATTTCTTTAGTCTGTAGATCAACCTGTCAAAACAAACCTGAATAGTGCTTTTGTAGCTTCTCATTTAGCTACGTTAGCTGCAGCAAGTATCTCCGCATTGGTACTTAAATTTGTTTATACTTTTGGTAAAATCAGAAATCGCAAGGCGCCAGATCCGTAGAATACGGTGCTCGACGGATTTTCGTTGATGCCCGAGACCGCACTAAAGTTAATAGTTCTTTCAGTAGTGTGAGCTGTCGCATTATCGGGCAAAGTAGCGACGCAATTCTTCTATTTTTGCAGTTTTCGAACATGGCATTTAATCACAGTTCCTCAGCAATCATTTGTTGTGTCAATCGTGCGTCTTCGAACTTAAACCTTTACCATTGCCATATTTCTCTCGTCCGTCGAAGATTTTGGCTGACATCGAGTATGGTCCTCCACCGAAAAATATCTAGTCTGACATCTTTGAAACCATTTGGAAACAGTTTCAAGAGATGGTGCATTTCTTTCATATGCAGTTTGGTATTCATTGAAAAAGTGTACTGCCTTTAGTTGCATTTCTTCCTATCTTGTATCAGTAATATTACGTTTGATCGATCTCTAAAGTAAACAAGATAGAACGCTGCAGGCTAGTGTGCTCGACTTCAAGAACACTCTGTATCTTATTTAAAGCTCCTTATATGATCCAAACATTATATTCTTTATCTGGACATAAACGGCAAATTTAGTTATTGTAGAATTGATGAAAAATTAAAATTAATTGAAAATAAAAACAAATTTTCATACAAAAACTCAAAAATGGTGGTTTAAAGTAATCCTCTCTGTGGCTATATGGTATATTTTGTGAGGATTGATGTAACATATACCAAATTTGTCATTTGTACAAAAAAGACAAACAAAAAGAACAAAAACAAACATATTTCATACATAGGCCCGATTTGAACCTATGCGCAATATTTTATTAGGATTTACGTAAGATACACCAAATTTAGTGTTGCTAGCTTAATTAACATAAAAAAAAAAATTCCATACAAAAACTTAAAAATGGGAGCCTGGTTTGTTTAGGTCTACCCCTAAAAGTAAATTTAATACTAGTAATTATCTGAAGAGGGAAACGGAGAGTCGAAATATCCAAACTTGAAGTGTCTATCCCTTATAGTCTCCGAGATCTGTTTCTTCAAGCCGTCGGTCCGTCCGGATATGCCTATATCAACTCGTCTTCCGGTGCTGATCAAGAATATATATACTTTTTAGGGTCTGCCATGCCCTTTCTACCTTTCACATACATTTGCACAAACTTAATATACCCTTTCACCCTATGGGTACAATGGATTTTGTTGGTCTCCCTGCATATTTCGAAAAATTTAATAAATATACATATTTACACAAAGGCAACATTTGCCGAGTTACATATTGATTGGGACCACCACTTTATAGTGAGCGTGGCTAATCCATTGTGAGCATTTGAAGTGTACGAGTATATCCATGAAGTTTTAACTTTCACGTTTTAAGTTACTATTACGTAATGAACAAGTTTTTAATAAGAAATCTTCTAGTGATTGATGATTTGGTGCATCACCTATTCGAAATGTAAAGCATGTTGATAGCTCAAGAAATAAACACATTTTTCAAATAAAAACAAAGTTTGTGGTTATTGGTGGTGGTGTCCGTCTATAAGAAGCCTGCATTCTGAGTTTTAAGTTCAAATTGATTATAGTTAAAAAGTTTTACATGGATAAACTTTTAAAATGGAGTGCCATTTCGATTTTTAGAATGATGTCTTTAATACTGAGAGACGATGCTGTTAATCAGACAAAGCTTCGACTTGATTAGTTGAGAAGAGTTTTCATATGTTGTGATCCTACCGTTCCGTATATGAATTTTAACGGAAAATATATATGCGATCGTTATATCATGTGCTACACTAGGAGAACAGGATTGAAGTAAATAATTCATGGTTTATAGCTTCTTCATCAACTCTTCACAAAATTTTATCACTATTCATACAGTACTAGCTTTGTATATCATTCACACATAGTATTATCAGTTGGTCTGAAAGTTTGTAACGCTTTAAAGGACTCATCGAAGACCCCTTACAGAATTTATAGTCTCTACGAGACGAGTCGATCTAGCCATGTCCGTCTGTCTGTCCGTCTGTAAATAGTTGCGCATTTTTTGGGGACTAATTTTTATGCTATCCACAGTTGAAAATTTGCACATACACTTATTTTTATCGTAGTTTAATAGAGTATCAAGATTGTCCCGCCACGCCAACTTTTTGCGGTAGCCTCCACACAAACCCACTGCCCACTTTTAACTATTTGCATCAAAAACTTTTTTATTGTAGTCAATATCAACTTAATAACTGATATGGTAGCTTCTAGTGGACGGACGCTCCCCATATATATTAATGGGTGGGATCCGTTCACTTTTTGGGGTAACCTCCATACAAACCTACTGCCCACTTTTGTGTTTTTGTATGAAAAACTTATTTTTTAAAGTCAATATTAGGTTGAAATGCAATGTGGTGCATTTTTATGGACAGCAACTTAACATATATAGACTAATGGGCGTGTCCTGCCCACTTTTTGTGGTAGCCCCCATACAAACCCACCTTTCACTTTTGTGTTTTAGTATGAAAAACTTATTTATTTAAATTTTAGCTTAAACTTTGATTTGATGGATTTTAGTGAACAGCCGCTTCATATACATATACAAATGGGTGCGTCCTGCCCACTTTTTGAGGAAGTCCCATACAAACCCACAGCTCACTTGTATGCATCTGAAAACATCAATAGCAACTTGAAATTCGATATGCTGACATCTTATAGATGATTGCTTCATACACATCTATTAGTGGGCGTGTACCGCAAAGTTTTTGGGGTAGCCTCTACTTAAACCTCCCCCATTTATGTTTACAATTCGATTTAAAATTTCGTGTGAATAGTATTAGAGCTTCGGTTCAACCGCAGTTAACGCTTTTTCTTGTTTTTATTACTGTCAATACCACCTTAAAATTTGGCACTATGGCTTCTTCGTAATAGACTCTTCGCATATATATCAATAGGTGTGATCCCTTCACTGTTTGAGGTAGTCCCCATTCAAACCACCCACTTTTGGTTTTTTGTTTGGAAAACTTTTTTTGTTTGCAGTCAATATCGACGTAAATTTGACATCACAGCTTCTTATGGACGAATGCATTACATAAATATCAAGGGATGTGTCACATCCACTTTTAGGCACACTTTCAGCACCCATAGAAAGTTTCTACCCTATTTTGGAATTTTGTATGAAAACTTTCTTATTACAGTGAATATCAACGTAAAATTTAATATAGTAGCTTCTTATGGACGAACGGCTCACGTATAGAGCAATAGAAATGATTTCTAAATTTTAGTAGCAGTCCCCATACAAACCCATTACCGAATTTTGGGATTTTACATGAACATTTTTTATCATTTCAGTCAAAATCAAATTTGACGTTTGACATGGTGGCTTCATACGGACGGAGGCTTCGCATAATTATCAAGGGGCGAGTCACGCCCACTTTTAGGGTTAGGCTCCAACAAACTTACGCTTAGGTTGTTAGATTTTAAAAATATATATGTTTTTTTACATCTCCTAAGTTCACAGCAGAAACTTCATGTGAATGGTATTGAAACTTCCTTACCACCGAAGTTAACGTTTTTTTTTTTGTTTTGTTGCATTATTTGTTCTAAATATAAGCATATGCTGCAGTCGTGAGTACACGGCTTTGAGTTACCAGTAAAGTTGTGTGGGGTACGCGTTGTGATGTCTTGTTCTAGAGAGGTGTTTATATAAAAAATCCAAGAGTTTGTCATAAAGAAGCATTTCATTTTCTACACCCGTGAAAAAAAAACTTTATGCTAGTAGATACTCGTATAAAGTTCAACATAGCTTATATGTATATTTTATAACTTTGATGGTTGAAATATATGATGAAATAATTAGATATAATAGGTAATTAATTAAACAAAATTACGAATAAGTGGGTTTTGAACTGTAGATCTCTGATACCTACTTTTTTCCAAATGATATATCCATCTATTCGTCATCTGTCACGATTTTATACACGTCTTTTGAAGCACCACGGTCGAACTTTTTAATCATTTCCTTACACCAATCGACGCGAGCCTTTTTTTGAGCGATTGATAAGTTATGTGGGTATCCAACGAGAGCAAATTATCAGTTCACGCACTGCATCGATGTTTTTGGGCACAACTACCGATTTTGGACGACCTCCACGGAATTCGTCGGCGACCGAACTACAACCACGATTGAATTCACTATTCCAGCGATATACTGTTGTTTTTGATGGTGCTTTATCGCCATACAAAGAACTGAGTTCATTGACACATTCTTGTTGAGATAATCCACGTCGAAAGTTGTGAAAAATAATCCAACGAAAACTTTCTCTTGAAATTTCCACTTTTTGGCCAAATTGCTTTTCTTAACTCACTGTAAACAAAACAAATAGCAATTGTACATCAAAACTTTGTGAGTACGTTTATGCCAAAAAATGTCAAACTTTACTATGGTGTTGCCAGATTTTAGCTTTTGACATTAATGTTGCCAGTTCCCTAAATATAAATACCAGCCCTCGTATATATGTGATCCATCCGTTCCTTGGAAGACACCATATCAAATTTCCAGCTGATATCAATTGTAATAAATAAGTTTCACTTACAAAATTTTGATTTTGTTGTTAATTAAGCTAAAAACGCCAAATTTGGTATATCCTACAAATATCCCACATATGTCAAGATCGGACCACAATATGGATGCATAAATTTTTGCCTTCACTGTGCAGAGTGGAGTGAAGTTTAGTTTGTGTTAAGCGGCAGCTAGTGAAATCGAGTGAAGATCCCTGCAACAATTTCTGCCGTTCGTCTGCTCTGATCGTCTTCGGTAGTCGACGTTTTGCGGACGTTTAACACGCTTAAATGTCTTAACAACAACAATTAGCTTTTTTACTGCTGCTGCTGTTGCCGCTGCAATCAAATAGTTGCTGTTATTTCTTTTTTTGTTGCATTTTCTGTACAGTGGTACGAAATGGCTCTGGTTCGAAATGATGACAAAGCAGACGGCACAACGTAATAATGTGTAAAAAAAAGGAGTGTGCAAAAAAAAAAAAAAACAAAAAAAGAAAACAATGAAGGGGGAAACGAGTAGAGGCAATGAAGCAAACCCCCAAAGCGGCTTTAATCGCTTTGATCTTAGCCCATGAGAGTTAATTGCACGCTTGCCGCACATTTGTTGCTGTATTTTATTTTTATATGCAATGGATCGCTCACTTGCGCATTCGCTATTTCGTTCGTTCGTTCGTTTGCTTGTTGCATATTATATTGAAGGTGTAGCGTACATCTTCTCCTCAGCCTGTTTATCGCGACTTTTTTAAATACCCTTCGAAAGTTTGTAAAACACGAAGTATGTACATATATTCTTGATCAATTTGAAGAGACGAGTCGAGGTAGTCACATCCATTCGATTTATCCATTCGTGTTATAGACATCGAGCTAAATGTTTGAAGACTTCTTTTTAAAGCAAGCAGATATAGAATAAAAATACACTATGAAGGAACATACCCATTGTTTCTTTCAAATTCTTGTTTGGACCACCATTATAAAATAGAAAGAACCCTCAACTGGACGGTACGGATCTGGACAAAACAACAGGACGGTGCCACCTGCCACACCACGCATGTAACAATAGATTTATTGGAGCAACAATTTTCAGACTCAACCAAATTCCGATGATCGTGCGATTTAACGCCGTGCTATTTCTTTCTTTTTGGTTGTGTGAAATCTCAAGTGTATGTGAATAAATCGCAAACAATTTTTGAGCTCAATGCCGAGATCCAACGAATCATCGGTGAGATAGAGCGCCAGATTGGGCCAATATATCATATACATATATATTTCCTTTATCATATATTGGCTTTATGAGTTACAATATAACCTCTTTGGTGTATCTTTATGTACATATATTGTAGGAGCGGCTCACCTAATTCAAATGGGTAATTTCTTATTTTCATTTAGGAAAATATTGTTAGGTTATGTACATTTTTGGTGATGGATCACGTGAAGTGCATTAAAGTTTCGGTGCCCCGAAGTTTACTTTTTACATTTTACATTTTACATTTTACATTTTTAGTTGTTTGTTGTTGCATTGATCATTTGTATTTGTTGTTTGTTTTATTTTGTTGTACAATTATTCTTAGCCACACTGTTGCTCTATCACTTCATACGTATGTATGCATATAAATATATATAAATTTATATATGTACTATATATGTCTGCTATATCGCTAGAGTATAGACTCCTTCAATAAAATATACGACAAGCGCATGTAAGTTACACTAATTACAAAATTAAATTAATTTTCAAAGTGAAGCACATTTGGTTTTAAATACTACATCTAACAATTTAATTTGCATTTGTTGCTACGAACGAGCAAATTTGCAGTGATTCTTCACATAATTTGGACACGATTTCAAGTTTGTAACGCACTAAAGGAGGCATCGTAGACCATAAAGTACTATATATATTCTTGATCAGCTCGACGAAAGAGCCGATCTAGCCATGTCCGTCTGTCTGGATGTTGTTGCGCATTTTTTTGGGCACCAATTTTTAAGATATCTAGTTTTAGTGGCAGCCCCCATACAAACCCACCACTCACTCTGTCGCTTCAGTCTTCTTCTCATAGGCTTTCCCCTTATGGTGCGCCAGTTTAGAAGTCGTCGTGCGAGAGGGTTTAAGTGGTTCTCTAAACGCTAGATGTACTGTGCCGTCTGTTTTTGCAGGACATCCCCAATTTTAGGTACTCCCAGATCTTTTTCAATATGGTACTGCTGCAGGATATCAGCGGCTTCAGAAATGCAACTGCTTCTGGCCAGTATCGTCGTGTCACCTGCTTAGGTGGCGATGAGAAGATCATTTGTATCTTCCATGGGGATAGTTGATCCAGTGGGCATATCGTGTGAAGAGTGGGCCCTAAAACACTGCCCTGTGGTACTACAGCTTGAATAGTTCTCACACTGGACTCCGCACCATCTAATACCACAGTGAACGACCGGTGTGCAAGGTAGCTGCGTACTGTCCATAGTAGTTGAGGAGGCAGAAGTGGCTTGATCTTAGCAAGAAGTCCTTTGTGCCATACTCTACTCTATTCTTCGGGGTAGGCTGCAAATATTACTAAATGCAATTAGTGCCTTACCCCAGATCGGACAATCAACTGACAACTGTGTACAAATTGAAAGACCCATTATAAGTAGATTGTTCTCTTACTTGCTTGATCTGCTCGTCCGTGTGGCAAGTTCAAGCAAATTAATTGCTTTTGTGTGGTGATCTCTTTCCTGCTGAGCAGTCTCTAGGGTCGCTTTTGTTTGTTGTTGTTGTTGTTGCTGTTGGTTTTGTTTTGCACACATTAAATGCAGCTTTTTTTAGCAGTTGTTGTTGTTGTTTTTTTTGTATGTCAACAAATAAAAAAAAAGGAGATGAAAATTGGTGGGAATGCTTATAAAATGTTGGTAATTAGTTTGATCTACACTATGTATTATTAAAGTTTATATTGTTGCCTGAAATGAAATAACGTAAATAATTCAGTGTTATATAGTCGCCGTTGACCCATTAAATGACATTATGTTCAGTTATATGACAAGTCAGTATATCTGTGTGGATACAAGTGATGAAAGCGCATATCAGTTGGTTGCAGCACAAGCACAAAGTTTTTACTGAGAAGTTCGATCAAGACGTGTTGTATAGCCTTCTATTAAAACGGAACGTATTGGAACGTACTATATTCAGGAAATTTTTCGATATATAAAATCGATCTACCGCAATCCGAAATATAAGGGGGTTGAAAGTACGAGGCATATCCAGAAAGTAAATGTACTGAATTTTTGTAGGTTTTCAAAATTTTATATTTAAACAAAAAAATTACGTGATACTTTAGTACATAATGTAAGCTATTTTTCGACATAGTCACTATTCCTCTCTGTGCAGGTGGTGAAGCGGGGTATAAATTTGTTGATGCCTTCCTCGAAGTAGTTACCCGCCAACCCTTTGGGACGCACTTCGCGGACAGTTTATGATATCCCAGGGTTTCTGTGATTGTTTCGTGTAGTAGAGATCTGGAGCTTTGCGGTTAACATCGCAGAAAGCTCATCCACAGTCAATCTGCGATCGTCATGGAGGGCATTTTCGATTTTTTCCACAATTTCGTCAGTCACAATTGAAGGTCTTTTCGCTCCTCTGATCATAACAGCACAGTCGTACGACCGTTTTTAAACTCGCGACACCACTTGTACACACACGTATAAATCTCATCACCTCATTATAAATCTGAAACGGAGGTTTTCTCTTCCAAACGAGATAACGGATAACGCCGCGTATTTCGCACTTGGCGTGAGACTGAATTGACATTGTTCACGAAACGTGCTGACCTCGAACCGGTCTCGTTGCAAAGGGGAGAAGTCAGGCTACACTGCAGTGTTGCAAACATGACGAAAATAAAATCACTACGGCCGTGAGAGCCTCAGTATACTAACTTTCTGGATAAGCTTCGTACTTACCCCCAACGGTTATTGGGTCTCGTGTGGAACCTATCGACTCAAGTTTTTTTTTTGTTTTAGGCACTAAGATGAATATGCCAACAACACTTTAAACTGTATCCCATTGAAAATTAACCCTATTTTTCAGTTTTTATACACATTTTTTAAGTTCTGGTTGTTAATTACTCTATAAACGCCAAATTCAGATCGAACCACTCAAAGCAATCCATTTTGTAGTTTTTGTTACAATTTTTTGTGTTTTGTTTTTTCTTTTTTAATTAAAAAGAAACACCAAATTTGGTTTTCTTACTTACTTACTTACTTAGGTGGCTCTACACCCGTCTATCGGTCAAGGCCGCACCTAGGAAAGCGCACCATTCGGTGTATTTTAGTGCACGCCGGCGCCAGTCGCTGGCAATCCGGAGCTTCTTCAGTTCATCATAGAACTGATCTTGCCATCTTAAGCTCGGACGTCCTCTCGGATGCCGTCCACCAATCAAGTTCAGATTTCCGTCGTAAACCTTTAGTGCTGGAGCTTCGGGGTTCATCCGGATGAGGTGACCAGCCCAGTGCAGCCGCTGGAATTTAATGCGCTGGACTATGTCAACCTCATCATACAGCTCATACAGCTCATGGTTCATACGGGTCCTAAAATCGACGCCAACTCTAAGGGGACCAAAAATCCTACGAAGAATCTTTCTCTCGAATACTCCTAAAGACGCTATATCCGTTGATGTCAGTGTCCATGCTTCTGCGCCATACAGTAGGACCGGGATTATCAGTGTCATAGATTTTTAGCTTCGTAGTTCGATAGAGGGCTCTACTTCTAATTTGCTTGCTGAGCCTAAAGTAGCAGCGATTAGCAAGCGTGATTCTTCGTCTGATCTCTCGGCTAACATTGTTGTCGCTGGTAATTTCTGTTCCCAGGTAGATAGACGATGTTTTCTACAACATTGAAGTTGAAATTCTCCATACTAACAGACCGTCCAAGACGCGCTGATGGTCTGCGAGTGGACACCAAGTACTTCGTCTTGTCCTCGTTCACCGCTAGGCCCATGAGACGTGACTGGTTCTCAATCTCCGAGAACGCCCTGCTTACTTGCCGTTCGTTGATGCCTATGATGTCTATGTCATCAGCATATGCGAGTAGCATCACTTCCTTATGGAAGTTCGTGCCCGATCGTTCTACGTATGGGCATTGGCGTAGGATGTACTCCATCAAGAGATTAAAAAAGTCGCACGATAAAGCACCACCCTGCCTGAAACCTCTCTTGGCATCAAAGGGTTCGGAGTCTTTTCCAGGATTTGGCGTACAGGGAAAATTTGGTCACTGGTCGACCTCTTTGGTCTGAAGCCACACTGATACTGGCCTATCAGTGCATTCGTGTATGGCTCCAGCCGTTTACACAGTACGCGGGACAGAATTTTGTATCCTATTGAAAGGAGACCTATTCCCCGGTAGTTCGCGCAGACAGCGGAGTCTGTCAAAAAAAAAAAAAAAAAAAAATTACCGAGAACTGATCATTTACTATTGTTTGATGTTCATTTTACGCATTTGTTGGGCATCTATTTTTTAGATATCTGGCTGAAAGACGGTGTTTAAGCTTTTTTTGTTGTGAAAATTACTGCGTACAAATATCGATATGGTGCACCTACTTTCTAGCGTAGCTCCAATAAAAAACACAATGCCCATTTTTATGTTTTTGTATTTAAGGCAATATCAGTTTGAAAGTCAATACACTTGTTGCTTTCTATGGACGGCCACTTCATATATCAATGTGCTTGTCCCGCCAACATTTTTTGATGTAGCTCCCCATACAAAACCAATGCTCACTTATTTTTATACCATTCACATATAGTGTGAAGTGGTATAATCAGTTTGTCTGAAAGTTTGTAACGCATTAAAGGAGGCAACGTAGGCCCCATAAAGTACTATATATATTCTTGATAGTCTCGACGAGATGAGTCGATATTGCCATGTCCGTCTGTCTGTATGTTGTTGCGTATTTTTTTGGTAAGAATTTATATGCTATCCAGTTGAAATTTTGCACATACACTTATTTTTATTGCAGTTTAATATAGTAACAAGATTTACCCACCGCGCCCACTTTTTGGTGTAGGCCCCATACAAACCCACCGTGCAATTTTATGTTTTTATTGAAAAAATTCTTTATTTAAATCAATATTTACTTGAAATTTGATATGGTGGATTTTAGTGGGCTTGTCCCGCACACTTTTCGAGGTAGTCCCTTAAGAACCCACAGCACACTATTATGCATTTCTATGGAAAACGTCAATATCAACTCGAAATTTGATATGGTGGCATCTTATAGATGGTCGCTTCATACACATCTACTAGTGAGCATGCCGTCCACTTTTTGAGGTGGCCCCTATTTAAACCCCAACGTTTATGTTTTAGAATACGATTTAAAATTTCGTGTGATTGGTATTAGAGCTTCGGTTCAACCGAAGTTAACGTTTTTTTCTTGTTTCTTCTTATTATAGTCAACTTTGACGTTTTTATAGACAGACGCTTCACATAGTAAGTATATATTAAAGGGTGTATCCAGCTTGTATCCAGCTACTCCCCATAGAAACCCACCACCCACTATATAGCTGCTATACGAGTTTAAATTTTATGTTATTGGTATCAGAGTTAACTTTTTGTTTTTTGGTTTTCGCGAATTAGCATTTGGTGCAATGATTGAGGAGGACTTCCCTGACTGCGCCCTTGAAAACCAATATACCCTGCATACACAAATTTCTTTCCAGCTATTAAATAATTGTAATTAAATAAATATAGTTTGGTTGAATGTTTTTTTTCAGTGTATTTATGCATACAAATTATGTTAAAAAAAAAAATATATATATATATATATATGCTATCATCTATAGTATATACACTACATCGTTTTAATAGATACTAACAATAATTTAATTTTAAAGTAAATGCAATTTACAATAATTTCAACGCCGTAGCGTATTTAAAATTTAAAACTAATAACACATTTTTTTCGCGTTGCTGCTAAGCACTTACATTGTATTATGTATAAATAGTATAGGGTTTTTCAATAGCGACAAAATAACTTTGTATTTTAATACTAACGCACGCTTAAATTTTTTTCAGTATACCTAAGTCAACGTCAAAACGTCAGTCAAGGGCTACATTTTTATCATGGTGAAGTTCACAAACGAGAAACATTTGGAAATTAATTATTAAATTATTAAAAACTACTACCGAAATTCTGGTCTGATAAATTCGTCATCATACTTGTATTCACTATTGGAAGTTCTTCTCCCAGTGTGACAACGCACCGATCGATGTACCGAAAATAACGTTTCCGTAAGTGCTTCACTTCCAAATGAGCCAAATTGGTCGAATCCACACCGTTCACACGAATTGTGAATCTCTAAAACCACATTGTGGCAAATTTTGGCCTACACTTTGACAAGATCAAACCAACTCAAGAACTCTTGATCATTTGTAGCGCCGAAATACAAAATTGTTATGTTCTTATTGCAAAACCCTGTATGCAATTAATATAAACTGCGCCGCACAGCACCAAAAATGTCACAATGGACAAATCGCTGTGGGCGCTTTAACTGGGATGGGGCGTATCATTTACATACATATGTACGTACATATGTACATACATGTCTAAATATAAGAAAAAAAAAAAAAAATTATTTACATTTTTCAAATGGACTTGAACAATTCGAGCCTTAATTTAAGCTATATACATTTCACTCGATTGAGCGGCAGGCAGGTTGCAGGCAGGCAAGCCATGCCATGCCATGCTACACACGCGACTGATTTGGATTATAGACGGGAACGTTGTGAAAGCTGATGCCCGCATAAAGCTGTGATCCTGTGTGCTGACCGCCGACGCCGGATAGTTTACCAATGCCGGGCGCATAGAGTTGCTTCTTTGGCAGCGAGCCAATTGACTTGGTCATTGTTGTGTTCATTGTTGATGTCGATGCGGGTGTGGCAATGAGCCGACTACGATACGATTCGCATGTCTTGCGTGACCACACCCACATGCCGGTAAGTGTGCCACCGGCAAGTTGAAAGAATATGCGCACCAACGTCGGCCAAGCGTTTACATGCAGCGGCGGTGCACAATCCTCCAGCGTCGAACAAACGGGCACCGCAGCATCGGTGTAACGCTCACAAAGCGCTGTGATTACACCGGCCGCAGTGGGCAAAAAGAATACCAACGAAAAGATTAGAAAACGCTTGCGTATCTGCGAGAAACGCTGATGGCCAAAAGTCGGCTGCATTTGTTGCTGCAGCGTATGCAGTGAGCGGCAGGCGCGTAAGGTAAAGAATAGTCCAAGCAATAAGAGCATCAACGCTGGTAGCTCCACAAAGCCGGGTGCTGTACACATGCCGGTTAACTCGCTGGGACGAACCCGTTCAAGCAATAGCGCAGCGATGGGTGGCGCCAGCGGTGGTACCCAGGCAAGTACGTGAAAGAGACCGGCACGCTTCTCCAATGCTTCGCTTGACCATTTCTTGTGTGAGGACAAATAAAAGCATAGCGCAAAGATCAACCACCATGTGGCAGCGCACAAACTAAGATAACTGGTGGTTATATAGGATGCAAGACAAGGCGGCGTTAGTGTGCACGGTAGTGGCAATTTGCCCGCAGCACCTGACGCAGCAACCAAAGGGTCCTCAAGCATTGCTAGCGTACGCGTTGAGTTATGAAAGACAATGCGCTCCAGATAACAAACACTGAAGAGATTATAACACAGGCAAAGAAATAGTACTGGACGCTCTGGATAGCCGAAACGTGTTGGCTCCGCCCAGAAGGTAACTAGCGCGAACAGTGTCAGTACAAAACAGACCGCTGATAGACCGAGTATGAGACTCTCTGTAAGTTTCTTCTGTTGTGTGCTGTGGAAGGCATCGCGATTACATTGCGGCAAACATTCATCGGCATTGTAACGATTCGCGGTAAAGTTAGCTGGACAAATGATGCCAACATTTTCACTGGATGATGAACTTGATTTGCTAAGATGTGCTGCGGACATTTTCCAGGACCAGTAAAATGACGGCGGGGGCGGCGGCGGTAGTGCTGCTGCTGCTGCTGCTGCTGATTGAACCGACTGTGCAGCGGCTGCTGCTGCTGTTTGGAGCGGCATTTGCTGCTGCTGCAGTTGTTCCATACGTTCCAGCGTTTGCTGTTGCTGCTGTGCCGTTGCTGCCTCTTGCGGTATTTGCATGCACAGCTCGTGCTTTTCAGGTTGCGGCAGCGTTTCACAGCTAAGAAACTCCGGCCAGAGTGACATTAACTCCGGTTGCGTTGCGGTGCATTCATTTTTTACTGTCTCACAGAGAGATTTGCATGCGGTTACCGGGCGCGGCACATCCGGTGTGCAGAGCGGAAAGAGCGATGAGCAGAGCAAGAAACGTGCACGTTGCGAACAGCCAGCTTCGATGAGTGGCAACAGTTTTGCAATCTGCAAAGAAAAGTAAAGATAATCAAAGGTAAGTAATTATTTTGTACAGATGTATTTATATGTATTCTGGTTCTAAAAAGTCTCCATACCAACTTTCAAACAAATACTACAAAGATTCAGGGAAAATGACGGACATGACATGACTCATCTTGTCGTGCTGATCACGCATATCTATACTTTATGGGGTCTTCCTAAGGCATTGTAAATATTGTGAATAATTTACTATAATACTATTCACACTACTCTGTGTGAAGAGTGGTATAATGAGGCAATATATTGGTGGGGTCTAGTCTAGGCTAGTTGTTATTTTATGCGTTTGAGTTCAAAGAAAAAGTTTAAGTAAACAAGTGTGTAAATCTGATTTTCCTGTTATTCGCGCAGTGTGCAGGTGGCTGCGGCAGAGAATTGTATACAAAAGCAAAACATTTTTTTAATATCTGATGTTTCTGCGTAAACCTGAAATGGGGCAACAATAAAAATTATTACAACAAGTATACATATACCGATTTGTATGTGGCATGAAGTGCAGATAAGCTAAAGGGGGCGTGTGCTGTTGTTGTTCTTGTTGTATTTGTATGTTTCTATTTGAGTGGCACTTAAGCTTTTTTTCTCCCATACAACGTTTTACGTTTGATGTTCTTCGGCGCACAGATTTCGATTACGATTTCTCGAGTTGTTTTTGTTGATTTAGTTGAGTAGTTTTTATGTTTTTTTTTTTTTTATACCATTCACACATAGTGTGAAATGGTATTATCAGTTTGTCTGAAAGTATGTAACGCATTAAAGGAGGCATCGTAGACCCCATAAAGTATATATATTCTTGATCAGCTCGATGAAACGAGTCGATTTAGCCATGTCCGTCTATTTATCTGTCTGTCTTTACATTTTTTGAGCACCAATTTTTAAGATATCCTGTTGTAAGTCGGCACATAGACATCATTTTATTGCAGTTTAATAGAGTATCAAGGTTGACCCGCACGCCCACTTTATAGAGTAGCCCCCATATAAACAACCGCTTACTGTCGGCATTTTTTTTAAAAAACATTTTTTTTATTGCTGTCAATATTACGCTAAAAATTGACGTATACATATATCAATGGGTGTGATCCCCCCACTTTTTGAGGTAGCACCCAGACAAAATCACTGCTCACATTGTTTGCATTTGTATGAAAAACTTATTCAGGTGAGTCAATATTAGCTTGAAATTCGATATGGTGTCTTCTTATATTTCGCTTCACACACATATACTAATGGGCGTATACCTTCCGCTTCTTGGGATAGCCGGTATACAATTTTAGTGACCTTTCTGTTCTATTCTATATTTAATAGAGGTTTAAGTTTGTATTAGAAGGAGCTAACTGCCGCTCAAGAGTTCTGTTTAGCTTTATTGCTTTTCAGTTGTTGGATTTGAAACTTGCACATTATTCCTTTTTGAGAATTTGATACTTTAAGTTATTCGGAAAGCACCAAGTATTGACTTCAAGGGTATCATATGGTGTCTTCTTATATGTCGCTTCACACACATATACTAATGGGCGTATACCTTCCGCTTCTTGGGATAGCCGCTATACAATTTTAGTGACCTTTCTGTTCTATTCTATATTTAATAGAGGTTTAAGTTTGTATTAGAAGGAGCTTACTACCGCTCAAGAGTTCTGTTTAGCTTTATTGCTTTTCAGTTGTTGGATTTGACACTTGCACATTATTCCTTTTTGAGAATATGATACTTTAAGTTATTCGGAAAGCACCAAGTATTGACTTCAAGGGTATCATAGTTTCGATTTTACCGAAGAATTCGTTTTTGTTGTTGTTGTTTTTTTTATCAATCAAACCCAAAATAAATATGAGAAAAACTGACAATTGAATTGTACGAGTATGTATGTATCTTTAACGATGAACGTGTTGTGTTGTATAGCACAGAACAAAGTTCGCCGCTAATAATAATTAAATTGAAATTTAATGTTTGATAAAGATATACAAATAAACACACACACACACAGATAGATACAGATACGTACAACGTTCAACAAAGTTTATCTAAATACATTCATTGGAAAAATTACAACACCATGTTATGATACGAGTACCTACTATATTCAGGCAATGGTTTCATATGAATAATGTATACGAATTGGATTTATTGAGAATATAAATGATTAATAAGGTTTTATTAAGTGCTATATTAAAACGTCTTTAGTGGATCTCATTCAGCGGAAAATGCATAAGTTTTTCCAAACTAATTTTTCGCAGAAATTTATCTTCAATTATGTGCTTACAAAGTGAAATGACAAGAATTCACCCAAAAGGTTAAAGTGAATTATTTGAAGTAGCCATTCAGCTTCATTTACTCCATACAAAAACCTACAATTTAATATATCGAGTGTGTGTATTAACATGTCCTATTTAGTTATGAAAGTTAAAGACGCATGGTTTCAACGACTCTCGGTTTCAGTTCATAAGGCACCCAATTGTCTAGCTTTTGAATCATGGATGCCATGGATTTCAATCATACAGAAACTGCTTGTTAAGTCAATTCCAATGATTCTGCAAGCTCCACGTGCGTTTAACTAGGATCTTCATCGAGTAATGCCTCCAATTCTTTGTGTTCGTATTTTGTTTTGGCTGTCTTCAACGCTGAAATCACCATTCTTCACGATTCTTGCAACGTCGAAATCGTTCCCTAATTCAGTTGGAGCATTATCACCATAAAATTCCAAATGCATTCGATGCGCTTCAGTTGCTTTTTGCTTATAATTAAAGCAGAAAACTAAAACCGTCCGCAAATGCTACTTAGTTAACACAAAATTTTTAGTTTAGTTAACACAAAAACCAAGTTTTTTTTTTCTAAAAATCAAAGCATATTATTAACAAATATCAGTTTATATCAATTTTAAATTTGATATGGTTGCTTCTTATGGACAGCTGTCAGAAACGTCTCTCTGCATGGACACATGGAGAAACACTATAGTCCATGCCAAGGGACAAGGAGGAATGTCTCCTATCGGAACTTCACCATCAAAAGGTCCGATAAGAACACTTCGGAAGATGTCGGAAAAGTCATACGCATTAAAACCACATACGATTAAGTGGTATACGGATGGATCTTTGACGACAGAAGGAACTGGTCTAGAAGTCGTAGGTCCCAGATTAAACCACTGGGATTCCTTGGGCAGATATACCAGTAAATTTTCAAGCTGAACTGTGCGCTATAATTAGATCTGCACAGTGTAATTTGGATAGAGACTATCCAAATTACACTGTGCAGATTGTTAGATTGCTATTCTATCAGACAGTAAAGCGGTGTTAAAAGCATTAAGCTCAAACACCGTCAAGTCCAAACTAGTGCAGGGAGCACTTATAATATTGGAAAAACTCAACGAACACAATAAAGTTTACTTACTGTAGGTGCCAGGACACAATAATATAGTAGGAAATGAGCTAGCCGATAGGTTTGCCAAGAATGGTGCGGCAATGCCAATGGTAGGACCGGAGCCTTTTTGTGTCACTGGGAGACACACTATACTGAAACTAATCCGCAATGAAACGAATAGGGCAAAGAAGTAGCACTGGGCCATGAGCTAAGGACTAAGGTAAGCAAAGAGCGGGAATAATGCTCCAACTAGGAAGAAACCAGTTGAGAACACTGACAGGAATACTAACAGGACACTGTCGACTGAGAAAATACCTGTGTGTGATGGTTGTATATAATTCCCCAGAATGCAGATTTTGTGAACATAAGGAAGAGACTCCTCTTCATATCGTTGCAGAATGTGAAGCAATAGTCAGAAGTAGATTTAGAATTTTGGGGTTACGTTACGTTGTCGCTGAAGAACAACTGAATAAGTTAGATCCTAGAATAATGCTAAGGTTTATTCAACAATTTGGACTAGAACAGCACATCTAAGTAAGAAGGACAAAACAATAGATCTTTCTAGGTCGCAGTTTATAATTTTGTCTTACAATAATAATAATAATATGGACGGCCGTTGCACATATGTATATATCAAGGGGTGTGTTCCGCCAACTATTAGTGGTTTCTTTACAGCTGCTAAGTACACAACTTAAAACTTCGTGTGATTGGTATGAAATCTGTGGTCCACAATCAATAGTTTTTATTGTTTACGCTTTCATTTATATCCAATGATTTCTGACAGTTGATTGTCATTTTATTCGTATTTATCAAAGGGTGCTACAAAAAACATTATTCTCTTCATGGTTTCGTAAAGAGACCTAGCATATTAATAAAAAAATCCTAAACATAAAGTTTGTTTTATAGATTATTTTCGTGTTGAGAACACCTAATGTATTCCGAAAATAAAACAAATAATGGCAGTCCGGTTTGATACTTTTTTTTCATATGCCAACTAGTGCATTTGATTCTGTTTTGAATTTTGGCACACTTCACCAGGCTGCAATTTCCGTTGATTTGTTTACTGTATGTACTCGTAATAAAGAAATGTGCGCTTCGATTTGCATTCTTTTATTATACTACAATACATAGTTTTATTTTTATTGTTTGTTGGCAGTATTTTTTGCGGCATTTGCACTTTGATCTTATGTAAGGGGCGGCGATGCAACGCTTTTGGCTCTTTACCCAGCTGCAAAAAATATAAACGAAGAGAGTGTAATCGTATATTGTAGTTGCACCTTTGACGTTGCCGCCTTCGACGTCGTTGCGCAGCCTTATTAAAACAATTAATTGCAACACGTTTACGTTTAAAGCATGAAATTCAGTTTATCTTTTCCGTTTGTCTTTTGCGTTTAAAAATTACTTTCGGTGTGAAAATTGGCGCTAACAAACAACAGCGCAACATCAAAGTAACTGAATGCCATAAATTCTTATTAGAAAAAAATACTCATAGCAATAAGAATAGTAATAGTAACTTCAAAGTAGAGATGGCCACGGGGCGTTTGTTGTATGAATTTCTAGAACCGGCCCAACACGAACACGGAGTCGGCGCTTGCGAATACACACGTGTAGGCATAATAAAATCGTTGCAAAAGCACGGTACAATTTGAGCACGTACAGGCGTGATTTGAAAAAAAATGATTTTTAAAAAAAAAAAAGTGTTCAAATTAATTTCCAAGGTCCAAAATGTACAATTTATAGTTGTGAAGTTTTAGACCAAATTAGGTTTTCCTTTTTGTTGTTGTGTGTTTGTGGGATTTTTTTGGTCGTTTTATGGTTAATAAACTAATTAATACCTTTTAAAAAAAAAAAGTTAAAAAAAAAGCTTGAGTCAAGTCAGGTTAAGTTGGTCCACCTGTTAGAGATACATATTCATATTATGAATATACATTTAGGCTGCTAAATTTCTCAATTTCTAGCCTACCCATTTTGACAAAATAGTTTTAATCGATATTTCACTGCAATTTAAAAACTAAAATCTTGCAAATTTTACGTTACCGAGCGATAAAAAAAATTGTATACTACCGCGATAACCTTTACGACTCAACAAAACTAAGAGAACACAAGAAATTTGAAATTAGTTTTGATTGCTTGGATTTTATTAGTTTGATAGATTTAGATGATGACAATATTTTATCAGAACCACCAATATCACACATAGTAGAAACATTCCGTACGATTACTTCAAAAAATACTTAGACTTTGATTTGTACAACTTTTGGCTAGTGTGTCTCAACGAGTTATTGCAACAAATTACGAAGAAGTTATGGCTGCGACAGATGAAAGTCGAATGAAAATACCACGATTTTAAAGTAAACACAAGATTTAAAAACTTAGTTTTATATACATATGTATATATATTTTTCATACTATTCACACATAGTGTGAAATGGTATTATCAGTTTGTCTGAAAGCTTGTAACGCATTAAAGAAGGCATCGTTGACGTCATAAAGTAGATCAGCTCGACGAGGCGAGTCGAGTCGATCTAGCCATGTCCGTCCGTCTGGATGTTGTTGCGCATTTTCGTGGCACCAATTTTTATGCTATCTTCTCTGTTGAACATTTTCACATACACTCTTTTTATTGCAGTTTAATAGAGTATCAAGATTGACCCGTTCCGCCCAGTTTTTGGGATAACCCCATACATACAAATGCACTGCCCACTTTTGTTTTTTTTTTTTGTAAGAAAAACTTGGTTATTGAAGACAATATTAGGTTGAAATGCATTTTTATGGACAGCAGCTTAACATACATAGACTAATGGGCGTGTCTCACCCACTTTTTTGGGTAGTCACCATACAAACCCAACGCCAACTTTTGTGTCTTTTTATGAAAAACTTATTTATTTAAGTCAATATTAGCTTGAAATTGATTTGATGGATTTTAGTGGACAACCGCTTCATATACATATGCAAACCTTACAAAACAAAACCATAAAATTTTAAATATAAAAATTTGATAAAATTATTTGTTACTCCTTCATATCGTTCATTTCAGGATCTAGTTTACTATTCGAGTAACAGTCTATTGTTAATCAAACGCAATAACAAAATGCACAGTTTAAAAATCCCGGAGGTTTTCTCAATCTCATATACTTTAAGGTGCATCGTTCTAATAAAAACAACTAAATACATATTTGTTTTTGTTTTGTGTTTTTTAATAGATAGAATATATCTATACGCCTCAAAGTACATGAGATTGAGAAAACCCGTAGTATTTTTTACTGTGTTTGATTAAGAAAGACCCGTTACTCTGAAAATATACTACGAAGATTTGCAACTAAACGAAGTTTATTAAGAAATGCTGTTGCCCACTTTTTAAGTGTTAAAAACTTGTCAATCAATTATAAGGGAAACTGCTAGTGCAGTCTTATATACATACGTACATAGTATGTATTACATACCTACATATTTAAACTTAATTTACGCCCGAGCGCTGCGAAATAATTTGTCAATAATTGAGTTCATTTTATTGTGACATTTTTTCCTACTTTTTCGTGCCTTGGGGCTTGGGCTCTTTCGTGCCTCTGTAATCTTCACTTACACACACTGCATGAACACGCATAGCACAGTCACGATGTGTCACGACAAAAAGCACGACACGAAGCGCCCACCTCTACTTCAAAGCCATGTTGCTCGATCGATGTGTAAGAATTTTATTCTCTGTGTACATATGTATGTATGTGTATGTGTGTGTGTGTGTGTATGTGTGTGTGTGTGTGTGTGTGTATTCTCACGTTCGCAATTTATCGACAATTACGCGTAATTAGGTTTAACAGCAGCAACTTAAAATGACAGCAACAGCGCCGCCAATTATATACGTACAAACAGATGTATGTACATACATGCAACAACTGTTGGTTGCAACTGGATACAAGTGTGTAACTGGCTGCAAAATGTGTAGATACATAACTGTTAAATTGTATCTTTTTTTTTATTTTTATGTTGTCTTTTAAGCGACTTCAGTTTGTCATATTTGACATTTTTGCTACTGCATTCTAACGAGTTGTTAAATTAATTATTTACAATTAAAGCGAATTAAGATATGACATGCAAGATGGAGCTCTGGAGAAGTGGGTCCACATGCACCCACACTGACGTGTACAACGACGGATTTACGAAATTAATTTCTGACTCTGTCACACATATTATTTATATATATCAGAATTTGGAAAAACTCACTCACGAGCTGCTCATTATAGCTCATTTCGGATCTTGCTCGTGAGCATCAGCTGACACTTTCGTGAGCAGCTCATGAGCAGCTGATTGTGAGATGGGAGCTTACTGTTATGAGCTTATGAGCTCTGTGTGTATGCTCACGAGCTGCTCAAGAGCCAGTTTGCTTACATGTGTTTCTTGCGTACTCACAGCTAACTGTAAGTATTTTATATTGAAATTATTTTTGTAGGTCTATACTCGATAAACACATTACACTCTTGCTTAAATAAGTACCAGATTTTCAATAAAACTATTTACGTATCTGTTTGGAATTCAAGCTTTACAACAAGACAATATATGTACATAACATAAAGTTTTTGTGTAAATCTACACATCGATACCTTTCCAGTGATTTATTTTTCCTTTACAATATGTATAAGTGAAGAAATTTGTAGCAAAAGGGTACTTGCCTATTTATACACTGGTATACATAGATGAATAAAATCGAAAATCGTGCAGCATTTAGATACTTGTATTTGCAAAGGAAAACGAGCTATAAGAACAACACCAAACTTCACAAAGAGATTCTACTCTGCATCTTCGATAATAACAATAAAGTATTGGACATCTGAATTTAAAAATTGTTGTCCAAAAATCACCAATCTACGGCCATAAAATGAGCGAGATTGGGAGATGGAGACTGGAGACTGGAGATTGCTGAGACTGGGTGCATCCAAAGGAACGAGTTATACATACAAGTATGATGCACAAATATTTGGAAATAAAAGTTTTAAAACTCGTCAAGTAAGGTGCGTCCCTTATGTGCCAATTAACCACGATGGATACGTGTACGCAACATGGATCTGTTACAGACCAAGGAATAGTCGATGTAACGGCATTGCGCTAGCGAATAAAAACTTAGGTATGTCAGCCAAAAAAATTGATGCAAATTGTGTATTGAGATATGCATGGAATCATTCAGTTCGATTGCCTTGAAAGGGACACAACGATCATTGGAGAATACTATTCAAATGTTTTATACCGATTCGACGCTGAATTAAAGCAAAATTCACCGCATTTGGCAAAAACTAAAAGTTCTGTTTTCCACAAAAAAAAAGCACTGATGTAGTCTCCTTTAGTCTCCATTAATGAATGATGCTACAAATTTCTCCAGCCCTATGACGCCCTATGCATTCGCTCCGATGATTTGCGTCGAATAAACAGGTCACAGCTGAGACAAATAAAGCCAGTAAGACAATTTTTGGTATAACTTTTCTAATCAGACATCTAAAGTATATTTTATTCAAATAACGCTGATTTGCACTTCACATATACATAGCGGATTGTCTTGCAGGTTGCCACTCCATAGCATATTTTTTATCATAACTCGCCATAAAATCGTATTTTGGGTATACAACATACGTTGGAAAGGGAAAAAGCCACGATCCTGAGCTAAAAATCAGGTTGCTATCCCTTCAAAAATTGCTGAAAATGTAGAAAAAATCAGGTAACAAGATGTGATTTAGAAAATGTATAAAAATTTATTGAATTTTATTTGAACGAAGTGGCTGAGAGAGATACCATTTTAGAATATACACAAACAAAAATTGCGAATTCATGTTTGGAATTCTGTGAAGATTATGTAAATTGAATGAAAAAGCAACAAACCACATGTATTTAACTTGAATTGTTGATAAAAATGTTCAATTTATGAACACACAGAATAAAAACACAAATTTTTAATTAAAAACTGTTTAATAAATAAGTAAAAACTAAACTTATGACGTTGATGTCAATTGGTGTTTAGGTTATGGCACTGCTAGAATGCTGAAATACAGCATTGGTTCTAACATACACGCTTATACCCTACAAGTGCATAGAGGTGCCCATGTACTTTTATGCGTGTACATAAGTTAAACGCTTTTCATGTCACGGTTCGCTGTTGCTACTGTCCTCCTAGCATCTGCATCTGCGAATAAATCTCGCATGAGCTGCTGTAGACTTCAATGCTACCTGTGTCAACAAGTTATGTTTATTGGGCTTTTGCGACTCAGCATGTGGTAACAAATGCATTGAGTTCATTAAAACTTCCTAACTCGACGACTTCTTAAATGTGTAAAATTTTCGAAAGCTTTACAGTGTAGACATAGTTTAATAAAGAAAATAAAGTGAATCAATCCTAAGTCAACTGCTAAAGTATCTCAGTGGATCTAAGAAGAGAATACAAAAATAATCTGCAACACATTTCTGTAGAAATCAAATCTTTCAGTAGTTGTCTTTACCAAAAAAAAAAAAAAAAAATAAAATAAAATAAAATAAAAAAGTTAAGCAACTCTAAATACAGGCTTTATGAATCAAATTAGCGCAACTCTGTCGATTTCTCAGGAAAGAGTGCAGCTGTTTTTTTATATTTCTTTGTCCAATCCAAAAAGCAGATTTTTGTTGGTTTGTTTGCTCCCCAAGGATGCGTTGAAATTTGAGCAATGAATTGACGGGTCGATGGATGGATGACTGGATTGCATAGGATACTATGTATGTATTCACTAACTAACGATCAGATCGATTGTTAGCCACTTCACTGACATTTGATGTTGACGACGATGACGATGACGACGACGACGACGATGTTCAAGTTGATGAAAGCCAAAAGCAGAAATTTCTTTAGAAAACAAGTCAAGAACACAAAAAAAAAAAAAAAAAAAACAATGAACAAGATACAAAAAATTGTCTCGCCAACTCTAAAAGCAGGAATGTTAGCCATAACGAACGGTAAACAATTTTTGAGCGAATAGCTTTTTGTAGCTGTAGTACATGTATCTATGTATATATCTTGAGTATGTAGCGTATATAATTAAGATACATTAGACACAGACAGATAGACAGACATGCCTGAAAGAGCACTGAAGGAAGCGAAAGCGTAGTTTATAAGAAATTATAAAGAAAAAAAAGAGGAGAAATAAACCTCAAGAAATTAACGCCGCTAACCTTTGACGATTGCGCAGTAAGACCGCACAGACAGAGAGCGATCTATGCAGGAACAGATACTCGTACAGATGAGCGTTGGAGACTACAACAAAACGCATTAGACACGCGATTTCTTCAAATTTTTAAAAGCGACCACAGGCGGCAAGCACAGAAGAGAAGTGTATAGAGCAGCCGCAACAGCAACGGCAACGGCAACAGCAACAGCAACAATATCTAAAGGTTTGAATATGAAAAATAACTCGAGGAAATAATCATTTAATGATTGTCTATTGTATGCTGCACACAAAACAGTGCGGCTATGCTACGCTATGCCGCCAGTAACATTATCATCACCATCATAATCGTCATTATATCATTATTATCGTCATTGTACTGAATTTGCGCGGCAGACAAGTTGAAACAAGTTAAAAGCAATCAGCCTAATAGACATCCCATCGTTGCAAGCATCTATTTGCTGCGACTGCAGCTGCTGTAAGCCAAAACCAATTGGTAATAGGAATTGTAAATTCTGAGTTGTTGCCACATTCACATTCATCCCAAGATGACGCAGCTCTGTTAAGAATGAAGCGCTTGAAAATGTGTCTGTGCTGCACAACCAATGCATTCAATTTTTAATCCCGAATGCAATTTAAATTGTACGAATCAACAAAGTTCATAGTTTTCATAAGTTTTTTTTTTTTTTTTTTTTGGTAGAAAAATAGAGGGATCAGTTTTCCACATTCTTTTGGACCTACAAAATTTAATAATAATGTTCATATTGAAGATATTTAAAATTTAACGGCACTCACGTTTGATTTTTAAGGGTACTCGAGACCAGAAAAAAAAGCTAACGAAAGAACTAAATGAATTTAAATTGCAGTGTTTATTTTTCCGTGGATTATCGGGTTTTGATGTCGCTGGTTTCAGAACTCATAAACTTTTTACCCACTTGGAAACTTAATTCTTCCTTTAGTAACTGTATTCTGAACACTCTGTCAGCTAACTATTTCTATTTCTAGGCATAATAAATATAAAAAAATAAAAGAAAACTGGGAAAGAAAAGGCATGAACGATGAAGCCAAGCAGATAAAAGATTGGTAAATAAAGCAGCTTACTGCAGAATACTTTAGGAACCTTGATCCGATTTCAAGCGGTTTTAAACGCAACCTTAGGAGTGATACTAAATACCTGCAGTGACATTCAACAAGTAACGTTGTAGTAAGAGACTATGATGTAGTTTGGCGCAAATCAGATGAAGCTGATTTTAAAATTGAAGTGGAACAATTTCTTGATATTGCCGATTTCACCAATCTTTTTTGTTTTGTTTTGTTTTTGTTTTTTATTTTTACAGCGATCGCAGTAGCAGTCCAAAATCACGTTGATTTGAAAGTAACAGTCACGGTAATCACTGCTATTCAGATATCACTGACTAGCTCATCTCTAGTTTGAACACACGTTATCATATCTCAACTTTGTAAATATAAAACATACAAGTAGATTAATATAAATATTAATCGCAACGCTGTTCTATAGACAGTAAAAAGTCGTTATCTTTTGCATGATATAAGGAACTACTTGAACTATGAACTTTAACGTATAATTGTTACCGTATAACTTTTACTTAAAAGTAACAGCTTCGTCTGTTACAAGTACACACTAGTGATGCACAGATTCGTGCGTCCGTATTCTTCAAAGATTCGTTAATGACGTATCAAAATGAGCAAATGGATCCGAATACACTAATCCAAATCTATGAATCCGCGGTTCCCAATGTCGACTTGAATACGGTTCCGAATACAAATTTTAACTCGATTCTTGACCCGAATCCACGAATCTTGACTCGAATCTAGACTTAAAAAAGCAATGCAATGAATTAAAAAAAAAAATAGTGTGAGTGTGTAAGCAGATTTAAAGTACCAATGTGTGTATCTGAAAATACACACAACTAACAAATTCAAGGTTTTCATGGAATATTTCTAGTTTTCATAACAAAAACTTGATCTTCAACAGTATTATTATATTGAACAGAAAAAGTTACTCCAACTAGTAATGTGAACTTAGTTAGTTAGGTTTTTGAGCGTTTGATGTTTTTATTTTGTGGAAATGTCTCAATTCATAAATTCATATTGTACTTTGTCTTTGGACTTACTTTGCATTTGAAATGTTTGAATTTGAGTTTTGTTAAAGCTTTGGCAGCGATTTGTTGCGCAGTCGCTCCAGAGCGTTGTTCCTTCGGAGCGAGTTGCACTTTAGCGATAAGGTAGCCGCAGATAGCGTTGTTGCTGCATAAGATCTTCATATTGCTGAGCTGAGAATAATGATGCTGCTGCATCCCCATCATGATCATCATCATCATCAACATCAACAGCAGCATTGATGATTCTCATGCAATTATGCTTTCTTTACGCTCACAAAACAAAACATAAAAAGAAAACCTGTAAGAGTGAGCAAGTGTGTGCAGGAAACGAACTTCAAAGCTACAAAAAAAAAAAAAAAAAAACAAAAAAAAAGCGCAGCAAATGCAATCTGCAACGCTACAAGCATTTATTTTGTTCATACATATATACAGTGAGCGAAAAAAGTATGCGTTGTTGCCAAAACATTTTGAATTGAATTGATGATCAGCGACCATTTTTCCATTCGATCATTCGTTATACAAGTTTCTTTTTTTTTATTCGATTTGATATTCGTTTTTTTTTTTATTATTATTTTACTTTGCTGCTTCTTCAGAGCTTCATTACTGTTTTTCTACAATATACACATATGTGCAGTTTTTTATCTGCTCTTTTATTTTTGTACACGGTACCGTATGGTAAAACCTTAATATGTTTGTGCAAATGTATGTAACAACCAAAAGGATGCATGATAGACCAATTTCAAATCTATGGTTCTAATAAAAATCCTTAGACTACTCGCAGTGTATCCTATTGTCGAGCATACTCGACTGAATCCTTGTTGCTCATTGGCATAGATACAAGGGCAGGCTGAAATGTCCTTTCAAAATTTCAAGTGCTGATGCACGTAGTATTTAAACAGGTTTATTTCTGACAAGTACCATCTATTATCTATATATAAAAAGGCAAGTGCAAATCACTCACACCCTTTTTAACCCTCTTAAACACAACATATTCGCTTAATTTTTTTTTTGTTAGAAAGAATGTGAATAGAAGCATGGACGATTGTAATTGTTTTTCTAAAGTATTGCGTCTAAGTTAGGTATAAAATACGTAACGCTCTCAGCTAAATGCAAAGTCTCTCTTTCTCTCTCTCTCTCTCTCACTCTCTCTCCTTGAGCTAATCTATCAATTTGCTAAAAAATAACAAAAAAGTCAAAGTGAGTGGAAGGCATAGGAATAAGCAACAGTTGAAAGTGTATAGTTTTGGTTTGGCCTCGTTGAAATATGATTTGTCCATTTTCTTATTTACAAGTTTCTATGCACTTTAACGGTCGTATAATTTAATAATGTAGCGTATTCCGCATAGCTGCTATATATTTTGTTTCTTTCGGTTCCATTGCTTATACTCCGTTGCTATTATCTATCTCTTTCGTGCTCTAAAGAGCGATTCATATTGTAGAGCATGTCGTTCGAGAAGCACGACGTTTGACTCGAAACTGTTGTGGCCGCACTTGCAAACATGTTGACGAGCATCAGTTGAGTGTGTTTTTGATAGTATTTTAGTTGGTAAAATTTTAAAAGAAGAGTAATCAAGCAAATATATAAAACAAAAAAGTGAAAGCATTGATACACCAACAAAAATTCTTACATAACTGTGCATTAATTAATTGCAAATAAATGGCCCTTAGAGTAGGACTATCCAAAAATGTTCATTTATGAGTCATAATTTGTACAGTTTGCCAAAATACAACAATGCAACGTAAATAATTTAAATTTTTGTTTCTCTTTAGCATCAAGCAGCCGACTTCGGTATGCGTTCATTCTTATAGTGTGTGAAAACAGGAAGGTGTTTTCGTTCCTATGGGGCTATGTGGGCCGAGCACAGCGTTGTTTTAGAAGCGTTCCGTGACATTCCTGTATAATTGGTATTTTTATTATGGCATACTTTTAAGACACAAGGTCAAATTTCTACCACTGGGAGAACTATAGTTACCATAAAATTTTTAGTAATTTTTGCGAAAAAATTGAAATACATAATCCGTTTGCAGGTCTGACTGTTGCATATCGTACAGAAGCTATGGAATTCATATATAAACCGTGTCGGCCCTACAAAATTAAACCGTTGGACCTAGTGAACCGTTTTGGTAAGGAGAGTCATCACTTTGAACTCTCAATTTTTTGAAAACATAGTTCAAATTTTCGCTCTATTTAACTTTCACTCACACTCATACAAAATTATTGCTGATGTGTGAGACTGTTGATGTATGAAGTGTATCAAAATTGCTATTTCACCAAAACTAACCATTTATCTTGATTTTCGTTCGTTCATTTCGTTTGTTCGTTTGGAATTATGAAATTAACTTTTGTTAAAAAAAAAAAAATAAAATAAAATAAAATAAAGAAAAAAAAAACAAGAAGAAATTATGTTTAATTTGCTCGCCAGCTCTTTCGCACATAGCGTCTCTTTTGCACGCATTCGTTGCGCTTTGACCTTTTTTTACGCTTCACCCGCGGCGTTTGCGCCTGCGCGTGAATAATGTGATTGTGTGCGGCATCGACCGCGGCGTGTTGAATTTTGTCCGCAACGAATAATTTTGTTTTCAGTCGCAGTCTTTCAATTACAACCAAAGGCAAAGCGACGCGCTTCGCACAGCTACATATACAGATACATCTGACACCTAAATGTCGTAGTGTAGTTAATGATTTCTTACTTCTTCCTTATTTTTTTCTCTCTTTTTACTACAAATTTTTTACGCATTTTGATTAATGATCGAAGTCGAGGTCTTTGCATTCGTTCAGCATTCATGCTTAGTTCTTACTTAAAAAATAAAAACTATTAATGAAGCTCTTCCTTGCGGCTTATTTTGAAACAGAAATTGTATTAAAGTATCTGTATTAGAGCGAAAGTATTGCACATACGATTTGAAAGTATAAAAAGTGTACCTCTTCAAATGCATTCATGAAAGGCGCACTAATAAACTACACCTAAGGCCTTCTCATATTTGCATCACCCACAGGGCAGTGTTCTGGGACCTGTCCTTTACACAATATTCACTGCCGATCTTCCTGTTGTCAGTGATGTTCAAGTAGCCACTTATGCTGATGATACAGCTATATTTGCATCTAAAGACACTGCGGCAGAAGTATCTCAAGATATTCAAAATGAAATAGTTGAAATAGAGCGATGGCTTAAGAAATGGAAAATAAAGGGTAATACTGAGTCGAAGTCGAAACATGTCACATTTGCTCTGAGAAGAGGAGATTGTCCGTCAGTATTTTTAAATAATTCACAAATCCCTCATAGTGATTCCGCAAATTATCTTGGACTCGATATAAATCGGACAGTAACTTGGAAAAGTCATATTAAAGGCAAGACAAAGAAACTCAACATAAAAACAAAAAAAAAATGTATTGGCTGCTTGGGAGAAAATCGCAGCTTAGTTTGGAGAACAAAGTTCGGCTTTACAAGGCTATTTTAAAGCCTGTGTGGACATATGCTATCCAATTATGGGGAACTGCAAGCCAATCAAATATTGAAATTCTTCAACGATATCAGTCCAAAACGCTTAGACTTATTGTTGACGCCCCCTGGTTTGTGGCTAATGACCAAATTCACAAAGATTTAAATATTCCATACATTAAAGATGAAATACGTAGAATAAGCACAAGGTATGTTGAGAGACTACATGATCATTTAAATGTTTTGGCAATACGCCTACTAGATAATAGCGATACAACTCGAAGACTTAAAAGAAATCATGTGTTAGATTTACCTTTTAGAGATTAAATTTTGTATATATTGTAAATAAACTCTTAATTATAGAATTTTGAATATAATAGCTGTTCTCACTGGTGTACAGCTATTTCTGTTATATTATGCACTTTCAACTAATTTTTTATTGTCTTATTGATAGATTGTAAATTAATAATAATAATAAAAAAAAAAAATATTTGCATATATGTTCGAAAGAGATACATTGTATATATATTTTAGCATTGCACGAATGCATTCGATATGTGAAACAAATACATTTGTGCAAGTCTTTAATTTGTAGTTTTGCAAGATGCAGATGCAATTCCTAATCGGGCCCTTAAACTGGCAATTACACTTTATCCAGATAAATTTGCTAGTCTTTGCAGCCAGTGTCTTTACGAAGGAGTATTTCCCACGAGGTGGAAAAGACAACGACTTGTTTTTATTCCCAAACCAGGCAAGGACATTGGAGACCCGTCCCCCGGAGTAGAAGCACAGCAGGCTGGTGGTCTATTGAGATTGCAGTTCGGGTTTACGAAGCTATCTTGGAATTGACCAAAACAGCTTCGGAAGCGATTGAGACTATACGATGGAAAGGTGGTTCAAAGCAATACTGTCTTGTTGTTACGTTAGACGTAAAAAGTGCTTTTTATACTGCTAACTGGTGTAGGATACACGAAGCGCTTCGTTTGCTTGAAGTCAAAAGTTATCTGCTGAAAATAAATCAGAGCTACCGCTCACAACCGTGAGTTAGAGTATACCACTAAGACTGGCGACGAGAGCTACAGCGTCTCCAGCGGTGACCCCCATTGCTCCAACCTAGGACCTGCCTTGTGGAACATTATGTGTGATACTGTTCTCAGGTTAGATCTCCAAAATGTTGTTAAGATCATTGACTTCGCATAGCCATTGTTGGAGTAGCGAAGACTATTCAGCAAGCTGAAAGTATCTGCAATATGGCTAAATTGCGAATCTACGACTGGCTGAAGTCGATAGGGCTGCAGCTCGCAGAACACAAAACAGAAGTTGAAGAAGCGTGTGTCATTATTGGTGAAACCAGGATAGTCTCTAAGCGTGCTATTAAATACATTGGAACTATAATAAATACTCGCCTTTGCTACAAGGAGCACTTGGAGTCAACATACAGATTTAGCGCGGTGCGAGTGTGGCAGTGCATTCCGAACTTTGTCAGAGGATGCCGCACTTGTGCTTGATCCCGATTGATATCTACCGAAGCGAAACATATTTATGATTACTTGCAGATGATGGAAGCACAGCCAAGGGAATTGGGCTTGAGGGCAAGAACAGAGTGCATTAACTCCTGGCAAAATCGGTGGTACACCTGCGAGAAAGTACGCTGGATTATTCGTCTGATACCCAACCTAGGAATGTGGTTCGGGCGATCGCACGGTAAAATAAACTTTCACATTACGCAGCTCCTATCTGTGCATGTGTGCTATAAAAGCTATCTGCATAGATTTGGGCATGAGGACTCACCAGTATGTACATACTGTTTAGGCGAAAATACAGAGGACGCTGAGCATGTCCTCACCAAATGTGACAGATTCGATCAAGCACGTCGCGTTCTGACTGAAGCCCTAGGAGAACTTTCAGCAGTGGAGAACTTCGTGGGGCATATGGTGGAAAACTAACAAAAATGGTGTGTGACGTGCAGTTTGGCGGCTTCTGTGATGACTACAATGTGATGACTATCTTGCAGAATACAAAGTGCAGGCTTGGCTACTAGCCTGCACTTTGTATCATCTCTACGAAGTAATGCTTTATACAAAATCTTAGTATAAATTTGCTTTATTATAAGTTACGTTTTTTGTACTACATTTTAAAAAAACGTGAATCAAACAAAACAAAAAAAAGAAAAAAAGTCTTTAATTTGTATCTATGATATACTCGTACTTAAGTTTGAACAATTCCAACACATTTTGCATTTTTTCTTTTACCATTAAATTTTCTGCATTCGGTGAGCTATAAAATCAATGCATTTAAGTCAGGGATTAATTTATAATTTCAATGCAGCGCTATGTCAACGCCTGCCTTCACCGTCATGCCATTCGTATTGGTATTCTTATTGTCAACAGCCATGCAAAGCTTAAGTCGCGCAGCTCTTTTGAGTCTGCTCGGTTGGTTGATTCGATAATTATTTTTTATGTCGCGCCGCAATTTGTTTCGAGTTTTCTTTATGCCTCTTAATGAGACAGCTTTAAAGCGCAACGCCTGCATCTTGACTTTGGCATTCTCGACGTTCGTCGTTGCCAGATTATTTGCCGTAGAAACATAAATGTATCTGCAGCCAACGTTTGCAAAATATTTGCTCGCATATGCAAAACTGGTTTCTTCACTTGAATTTATCGGCACTTAATTTAGTGAATGCATGCAGCGCTTAGCTTTTAGTACTCTTATGTATAATATATCAATAAAAACAAAAGAAAAAAAATTGATTTTATCTAAATTACTTATTATTTCAGTTCATTTGTTTTGAGCTTTAAATTAATTATTAATTTTGCAATGAATCAACAGCAAACATTTATACAACTTTGTATCTTAATTATTTTCAAAGCGTTTGTAAAGCCTTGTTCAGACGATCATATAGTATATGTGAAAAATTTCTCATATATTGCATTGTGTATAGTGTAAAAACATACAAATAATAACTAGAAGTGATAGCAACCTCAATGAAAATTGTTTGATATTCCGAAACTTTGTCAAATATGTATGAACAGGGGGCATAAGAAAGTTTGTTGTAAAATAAAGAAAATGTTTCGAAGTTGTTACAAAGTGTGCATATTCGACTCATTGTCTTAAAACTACTCGTACTTACATAATAACTTCTTCACGAGCATTTCTAATAGGTAAAAGAAAGCAAGAATTGAGTTGTTTTGTTCTGTTCTGTTCTGTTGAATTTAACTAGTCTTTCAATTAAGCTACTGAACTAGGTCATTGCTACAAGTTCAGTACACTTCGATGAATATAGACAACTCAATTGTTTCGAAAATGCTTTCAATCTTTGCCATACGTGTCTAACAATACTTGGTTTTGTTCAATAAACCTTTAAACTATATGTAAGACCTATGAACTAGAAGAACTATAACAACTAAATGATCTAATTAATTACTAAATTAAAAGACCAGTAAACTAATATAACACTGGCCTACATGATTTTTGCAAATAAGATGTGACCTAGTGTTTCCGAATGAATTTTTCGTGCTGAACACGAATCTTCCGAGAAAATAGGTGTTGAAACCCCTTTAAACAGGGTTTTTGGCAGTTTTTGAAAAATCGTAAGGCAATTTAATCGCATGCTCCCTTACAGCGGAGGAGGGGGGGGTTGTTTTTGTCTAAGGTTGAAGGAAAAATCCTAAAAAATTGGCTGAAGGCAGTAAGCTTTATTTTAAGAAACATTTTTGTTTTTCTAAAATGCTTAAAAATTTTGTTATGACTGGACAAAATTCAACAACGGCGCTAACCTTTTATATAATATAGTATTACAATCGGTTTTAGTGAAATATAAGTTTCAACTGTTTTACTTCATGGCATAATGATTAGATAGAACTTAAGAACGAATGTGATGATCGGGATGATTATAATGACTACGATATATTGTATTACAGTGGATGCAAGTGAGATGGAACAGAGCTCGTAAAGGCGTGCAACGAGCTTTATTTTTCCAACACAATGACTGGACAAAATTCAACGTTGGTCACAGCAACTATTTCTGTTTTGTGTGCATGAGATAAGACTAGAAATGGTGGGACTGTATGAAATATGCTGTAAAATTGTATATGGAGCGAAGTTCCTGTGAAACGCTGTATATATTTTTTTCTATTATAATACCAATATCATATATGTATATTAATACTAAGCAAGAAGTTTCGTTTTTGTGTCGTTTGCTACGCTAATATAAGTATAATACCAATTTTGAAAAGAGTTTATTTGCAGATGCGCACAATTTACTTTCACAATCTTCACTCTCATTGAATAAATTGTACACACGTATACACGTTTGCGTACAAAATACTTACTAACACCAATGTACATTTTAGTTGAAAACTATATAACTCCAAATGACAGGCGTAAGCATTTAGTTCGATTTGTTTCGCCATCCTGATCAAGAATATACCTATATACATACTTTCTAGGGTGTTTGAAAAATTGTGTTTTGTCATTTTAAGCGTGTACAATTATAAATAAAATAACTGGTTCCTAATTGATCGTATAAGTATCAGTGATTGAGAAACAGTTGCTTCTTACCAGGGAATAAAACCGAAATGTATTTCGGTCTCCGTTTCAGTTTCGGTACGTAAAGAACCATGAGTTTCGGTATAAGGTTGTGTCCCGGTTCCAATTTATTGCAATAATCGGTTTCGTTACGGTTCTTGGATTATAGTTTCGGTAAACCGGTACGGTTCCGGTACCGGTACCGGTCGATATTAAAATTCCCGAAAAAAAAATTGTTATTTAAATTTTATGAAATAAACTATTTATTCAAGAGAAAGTAAATTCAAACATCATATATTATATTAATATGGGTGGCTCACCTACTTTTTTAGAGATAGCGCTCATAAATCCAACGGTCTTGGCAGTAATTTGTTTAATGCGTGTGAAGAGTATTGAAGCTTCGGCTCTACCGAAGTTAAAGGCATTAAAAGCATTATGTCATTCAGAGTTTTTGCGTCCAGCCGATTCCCATCCGATTCCCATAACAAACTTGACGCCTGAAAACAAACCCTCTACGCTTACTTGTGCAGTTGGAAGTGCCAGTTCGAATAGTTCTTGGAAATTTGTGAAATTTTCTAACCACCACTTCAGTACATTTTCTTTGTTTTTTCATCGTTTTAGACTGAGAAAAACCTTAATTGAAGCTAATAGATTATTTTTTTTTTGATAATACATTACTCTTTGTATCATCGCGATTCTCATTAAACATATCCATGTATGCATCGAATTCGTCTCCAGTTCAATCCAGATAAATTACTTGAGCTAGCAAATAGTTGGACTTTTTCAGCAACGGATAAAACTCTGGAGTATAAATCTGTCAAAGCTGTTATACAAATACTTTCCTGTTCAGAAGTCAGCATTACATTATATCGAGGGTCTGAAAATGTGTCACATAAAAACGGCCTATTGTCAGATAGAGTAGAATCACGTTTTTCTATTTCAGAGAATAAAGGTTTAGCTTTAGCAGTAGCTTTTCTAACTTTAGCTTTTCTAACTTAAGCATTGATTTAGAGTAAGCAGACTTGAAATGCATCTGTAGGTATGCTAAATTCTTAAAAGCTTTAAACAAGCCTTATTGTTAAAGGGCTCTTGATTAGGTATTAATCAACAGAGTCATTAAACCTGCTATTCTTTTAAGCTGCTCTTAGTCATCTTAACTCATAACTCACATTATACTACGTGTTCCGGTTTTCGAATCCGAACAATTTATTCGGATTCGGGTTCGTTAAAGTGCGCTTGTTGTATTTTGCTTTCAGAAGAATTTCACGATTTTAACTCAGATCTTGAGTATATGAATTTCATAGTGCCAAATCGAAGTGAATTAAAATCGCGAAAATCTTCTGAAAGTGAAACAAGGACCATTTTAACGAAACCAAATATATTCGGATTCAAAAACCGGAACACGGGGGTATATCTACTTATTGCACTAAGTTTTAATGCGATAGTTCTTGCTGAAAATACAACTTTATAGATTTTTTTGTAAAGGTTTATTTGATTTAGATGCGGCACGCTGCAACAATTCAATGCCACATTCATTGAAATACGTTTGATTGAAATTGACAGTTGCACACACGAGAACTGCGACTAAGACGATGACTATAACGACAGTTAGATAGATCGACAGCCGGACAATTGCATAGCCAAGCAGCATAGCTAGCTAGCTAACGCGATAGATAGATATACGTATATATATATATATATATATATATATATATATATATATATATATATATATATATATATATATAATATATATATATATATATATATATATATATATATATATATATATATATATATATATATATATATATATATAGCTAGATAGATGGCTGGGTGCATGTACTCGTATAGAGTTTATGTAGGATAGATAGATAGATAGATAGATAGATAGATAGATAGATAGATAGATAGATGAATGCATGGTTAGATCGCATGCGGCGTACATCAAAAGGAATGTGTCAATGCGGCTGCTGCCGCAGCGGCAAATGCAATAATAGCTGGCTCGAACGCTAGAGCGCCCGCTGGAGCGTTTGACCCGTCGTCATCCGTCATGCAGCGTTGACTTTTAAAGCTGCCGCCGCGCTGCGGTTTTTTATTTCATTTCAATTCAATTCCTTTGCCATTTTCTTCACTTTTTTGTTTATTTTTTATTTTTTGCTTGCTTGCTTGCTTGCGATTTCTTAGATTTTTAATGACGCTGAGTGACAGCTTTAAACGTTCGATTCGATTCGACGATCGATCGGTCGGTCGTTGTATCTGATCGAATCGAATCGAATCGAATGAAGCGTTTATGCACTTAGCGTTGACGGTCAGGCAATTCATCTGTGATCTCTGCGAGCGTTTCGGCGGCTACTTTGTTGTTGCAATTGCATTTTTACTTTAATTGAATTAAAAATAAAATAATAAAAAAAAAAATTAAAAAAAAACGGCGCTGCCAGTTGCGATTTAACGCTACGCTTGTCTCAACAAAAGACTTATTCGTTTTTTTTTTTGTTGCTATTTTTATGTCGATACGTTTAGTTGTTCAATTCAATTAATTAATTCGTAACCGAAATTAGTCGAATATCGAAATGGTATAAAAAAAAAATTGAAAATATTGCGTAGGTTGCAAGCTGTGTCTACAAAATTATTGATTTCATTTGTTAATTATGCGCTTGATTTGACTTCGACGCTGCCGGTAACTCACAGTGGTTCCAAATGGACAGTTTTGTTTTAAAAGTTGACATTTATCAGTTCTAATAACAACAAATTTGTGGGAGTGAGCGAGAGAGAATCGTTCGGGCAAACAAAAACAAAAGCGCAATCCTAGGTGAACAGAAAAGTTTAAAAACTTCATAGGTAAAAAGGACCACTTACTGTCAGATTTTCGTTAGTAAAAGCTAACCACTTTAAGCGTGTGTCCATAGTTTTTAATATCTAATAAGCAACAGATATATCCAATTGGCGTTATAGTTGTCCAAGCGGAGACTAAACATTTACGCCGATTTAACTTTTAAACTTTCAAATGGTGTGCTCCATGATTCAATTTTCAATCATTTTTTGGTTATTTCTTTTAAATGAAACAATATCAATTGATTCTTTCTGTTGGATCCAGAGATAAACAAGCTCAAAATTTCAGAAATTTCTTTGCAGCATTTGAAAATATTTTCAGGGTATACTTGTTAAAATATGTATTAAGAGAGTATACATTACTTCTTACAAGAAACAACGCTGCAGTCGTATGTCTTCTTCGAGTTGCCCTGTACAGAGTTAAACCATAGATTTGTATGGGAGCTACATATGTTTCGATCTGACCTATATGGGATATTTTATTAGGATAGACCTAAGATACACCTTAATGGAAGAAATCCAGGTTTATATGGAAACCATACCTTAAGTGGTCAGATCTGGACATATGTGGAAAATTTTATTAAATAAAATAATAAATAACGTAAGATGCACTTAATTTGGAGTTTTTAACGTATTTAACAATAAAAACAAAAACAGGTCTGTATGCAGGCTACCGCTAATAGAGGGGTTGGCACGTTTATTTAAAACTAAAAATCTATTGGCAAATGAGCTCGATGGAAATGACATGGCGGACTACTAGTTTTAGTAAGATTGCGCAACACGTCATACTGCTCACGCAAGTATTTATTGAAGCGATTGGTTCCTAATCGAATGATATATCGATAATTGGTGATTTCAACTGGCCAGCTTTGATTTTCTCTTGTGGGAATATTTCAACAGCAAGGTTCATGCCAACAAACCAGATTCTCTAGTGCAAATTTAGGCCAACATAGGTCAGCAAATCGCACGAGTTTTATTAAAAAGGGTCCAATTTTTCAACTTCGTTATTAGACTCTCAATAATCTATTAAGTACTAAATTTGCCAGTAATACAACACAGTTCTTTTAACTTTTGAACATATTTTTTAAGACTGCGCGCCACTGTGCACAGTACTACAGGGTGTCTCAAAAGAAAGTACACATTTAAAAAATCGATTAAAAGAAAGTAAGTAGTTTATTGAAAAAATGTTTATTACATATTAAAGTACACACTTTGGGAATTTATTTCTTAAAATTGATATTGTCCAAATGTAAACCGTTGCGTTCACGGCTTTCATTTAATCGAGCACTAAAATTTCATATGAGGGTTGGCAGGTATTCTCCGTGATGGCTGCCATTTCGTGACGTATATTTCCTTTTAATTGTGCCAGGGAAGTCGGTTTGTTGCCGTAAACTTTAGATTTGACGAAACTCCACAGGAAAAAGTCTATAGGGGTTAAATCGGGACTTCGTGAAGACCAATTTATGTCACCTCTCCTGGAGATCATCTACTCTCATGGAGATTTATGTCATCTCCTCTAATGGAGATCAATTTGGCAGGAAACATTTCATGAACTCGTGGTAGAGATCTGTTGGACGTGTGTGAAGTTGCTAAAAATGCGGAACAATGATGATATATTCACGTTTAAAGCAACAGCACGCTTCCGAATCGAAAAGTCCGGGTTGTCACGAACAGACTGAGTAACACTGTCTACGTTTTCGAAGACCTTGAACGCCCGGATTTTGATTTTTGCAGCGTTGAAACTTCTCGACCCATTTTCCCATGAGTCGAGGGTTTGTCGCATCATTTAAATGACGAACATGTCGAATGCTGCAGAATTTTTACAGCTACAGTCGCTGAATTACAGTTTTTGTAAAACTCACGTATGCACAACGCACGGTCCGCTCCCGTAAAACGCTCCATAGTGACTAAATTTCCAAAAGCTAGGCTACCGATTGACATACCCCCCGCGCCCCTCGGAATAGTTGCCTTCATGCAATCAGCAAATCAAATGTGAACTTTCTTTTGAGACACTCTGTACTTAGTATTGAATGGAAGAGGCTGCGGCATTTGTTAAAAACTAATCGCAGCACTTTGCATAATTAATACAAAGATGACGATGATGATTTCGACAAAATGATAAATGAATTAGTGTGGAGCGTAATCGAGTGAAAATTAAAAACTAGCTACATAGTAGTACGGTGCAGATGACATCATTCAAATGATAGACATAGAAAAGAAGTTCGTGTTCTTGCTGAAAGTATTTCTTAATTAGTTCACTGATATCTGACTATGATAATGATCTTGAAGATTGTAGAGCGCACAAATGATTTTAGGAATACTTTTTATGCTTTACTTTTTTCATATTATCACAATTAATTGACATGCGCTTAAACGACAAGACAGCATATACTGCCCTAGTAAAAGATATCGTCTTCGGTTGTCTGTCTAGCTCTGTCTGTCTGTCTATCATTTGAGGCTACAATACGCCAGCTTGAAATACGCCAAGAGTCAGAACGAAATACGAAATGCAGCAGACAGATAGTCGTAGTATCGAACAGTCAGTCAACCGAGAGTATAGACAGACAGACAGTAAAAGATACACAGATACAGCATAAGACGAAATTCAACTGATAGCTACGCGTTTTTTTTACTTGCTTCGAATTGGCCTAGTACATGAAGTGCAGCTTAGTGGCAGCGGTATACTACAATCATACATACTACACGTTCATACACAGCTATATGTATGCTTGCAGCTAGAGAGCGAGCTAATCTCAAAGTCAATCTTAAGGCACAAATGCACTGCAGCAGCTACATAGTAGACTCAGGACTCTACTCGTTTCGATTGCAGGCAGAAATTATCTACATACTTGTATTTACAAAGGCGGCGGTGTTCCGTTGCAAGTTGTTTGGCGCTTCCTCCGGTCTTTTCTGGTGCTCTTTTCATTTTCGGCTGCAATTGAGCCTTGGCACAATGGCTTGCTTGGCCTCGGTTGCACTGTCTTGTCTGTATCTTAGCATTGGCAAGCGTTTTTCTTTGACATTTAAGGCAATCTGTATATAGCAGCACATTCTCATACTCTCTTCAATTTTCAAAAAAGAGCTGTTGTGAGTTCACTTCGGCCGAATAGACTAGTTCTAGTAAGTTACATTTATACGCTTTACACATTAAGTGGAATAATAATAATATTACTTTGTTGAATATTTTGAAAATTTTTATATTCTTGGTTATGTAGAGCCATCAATCTTGTTCAATACTACAATATATTCTTTTGAAATTAATCGCTTGAAAGCTTAAGTTCAAAGATTTTTCATTCTACTCAATTTTTGTTGCAAATTTTGCCTTAAGTAAGTCTAACATAAATCTGACAACTAAATGAGAATACATCAGCAGATGCAAGTTGTATATGTGAATTAGTTCGTTGGGGAGGTACGTGCTTTTCTAACTTCCAGTCAAAAATTTCATGATATTTGGTTTACTGGAAGTTTAGTTATGGCATCTGCTTGTATTATCAGTACAAAAATGCTATTTACTTCGGAACGCTCCTAGTAGATACCTGTACTATGCTGCAGAAATACTTCGTTTGTCTAGTCTAACCGACTTTGTTGCCAGATTTCATCAACAGCTCATTACTGAACTGTTGAACTGTAGAACTGTTCTAGATCTATTAGCTGTTTCAGACTCATTTAAAATCATAGCAACTCTCTGAGTGAGAAGATTAACAAACTAGATTTTTTAGATACTTTTAGCGTTTAATCGATGGAATGTGAGAGAATTGTATCAGAGTGGTGTTAGTGCTAGAAGCGGCCAAAAAATGGAATTAACTTGTGAAATTGTTCCTGCTATGATTGATTTACTACCACTTTCGACGTAGATTATCTCAACCTGATTCGACTTTTGGCCATGAAACACCATAAAAAACTACTGTTTCTGGCTGGTACGCGAATTCAACGTCGTCGCAGTTCGCTTAAAGACGAGTCTAGAGAATGTCGTTCCAAAAAACATCGATGCTGTGTGTGAACTGATAAAACAAGACTGTCATGTGAGATACCGTGAGGTTGACGCATTTTTGGGCATTAGTGGGACCAGCATGCATTCTATAGTATTATATAAGCCTTTGTCCGTCTCGAAGATTTCTTCGCGTTGGATGCCGCATAACTTCACCACGAAAATGCTCGATTCATAGAATGGAATTTTTGAGCACTTATAATATTGAATTGATGGGTCATCCGTTGATGGTTCATAGAGAATATTTTAAATTTACTGTTTTTTTTTTACTATAAGACGATAAAAGTATAAATGTATAGTAAATATTTTTAAGGTATATAGTTTGTTATTGTTTAACATCGGTTTACTATATCATATCATCTTATAGCGCAAAAATGGTTCGTTTTGACCGAAGCAACAATTTTCGCATGTTTAATATATTCAATTTAAAGCGTTTAAACCAACCAACCATCCAAGCTAAGTCAGCATGCTTAAGGCTAGCTTATCATTCTGTCCGTCCGTCAGTTTCTCTGCTGGTCTGTCTGTCTGTCTGTCTGGCTGTTGTACTACGCGGCTGACTGTCTGATTGTCTCTTTTTCTTATTGCGGCTGTCGCTTCTTTCAATCGAATGGTTGGCTATGCAGCTTAGCTGTTTTTGGATTTAATACTGCTTTTTCTTATACAATATATACATATATAAATTTTTTTTTGCGATTTTCTCGGGATCGTTTCGTTTTTAGGATTTTTTTTTTTTTTTGGTTCCTCACAGCGTCTTGTCATTTGATGCTGTCAGCGATATGTTGTCATTTTGTCATTTGATGTTTTAGCGGCGACTGCTTTTCGATTTCTTGCGATATTCGAATATTTTTAATTGCGTGTATATACTAAGTAAATATACGTATATTTAGCGGCATTGGTGTGAACAAATTGTTTTTTAAAGTGACACATAAAAAAAAAACTATATTGAAAGAAATATGAAATGAAACGCAATGAAGTTGAACGTTGATAGCTTCGAGATGACTGCGACTAGTAGCGCAAAATTATGCCACAAAGTAGCAAGCAGCTGTCTTGCAACAAGCAGCAAAAACAACAACAACAACAGCAACAACAACACTAATGCTTATAATGTTAATACGCGCAACAACAACAACAACAACTGCAGCAGTAATTTTATTTTATTTTCTTCTATATTTTTGTAGTTTTTTTTTTACATTCACGCGAAAGCAAGCGCGCGCAGTTCAATTAACTTAATTGCCATGTAATTACACGCCTTCTTCCCCAAGTCAAGCTGAACCATCTCCAACCCATTGCAATGCCACAAATAATAACAACAACAACAAGATACTTTGCTGCATGGTTCGAATGATAGGATGAGGATGCGGCACCGCGGTGGCAACGTTGCAAACAAAACGAGAAACCAAAACAACAACCTGAACGAATGCAGCATGCTACAACAAACGAATGTGCAACATAAGCCAAGGCATGGCGAACCCTTTTTGCATCGAGCCACCAAGTTTTAAGATACTCGCCCAATGGCAACAACGAAAACAACAACAACAACAGCCATACGTTGGCAATACAATGCGCAAAGTGTAGCAACAGCAGCAGCAGCAGCGGCCTAATCCAGTGAGCAGGTTGTCCAAGTAAAAAACAAAAAAAAGAAGTACAAAAATTTTACAGCCAAAGCAAAACAAAAGACTTAAGACACAAACCTGCTACTACTGCAATTGCTAAGGTGACCATATTTTCCAAAGTTTCTTTAAAAAAAAAATATGTATCTATACTAATATTATAAAGAGATAAAGTTTGTGAGTTTGTGCCATTGTAGAGGGTAATCTCTGGATCTACTGAACCGATTTTGAAAATTCTTTTACCAATAGAAAGCCACGTTATTATTTGTGTATAAGATAGGCTATAATATATGACGATAGGCTATAATATATACACATTAAATTAATGCGATTTTAGTATTTATTTCATTTTTATTTTTATTTAAATTTTAATTTTATTAAATTATTTAAATAGGATGGAGAAAACGAACGACAATATATATTTTGGTACCAAATAATAATATTACATCTAATATAGTATACAGAGAAGTTTTGAACAATTAAAATAAACATAATTTATTCAATCATAATCATAAGCATTTCATTCACTCATTTCAAACACGGTAATATAGCCAAATTGGAAGAAGTTGCAGGGAGAAGGAGTTGGAGAATGGGTGGTTGGGTAAGGGGAATGGGGAATGAAGGACAGGGGGAAGGAATGGCAGGGGAAGGAGTGGAAGTGCGAAGGAGAGGCAGGTGGAACGGCAGAAATGCGCCGGGTATCAGCTAGTACTATATATATAATCTAGTATCGTATACAACATTGAAATGTATATATCTATTTTAGTGCACTTTGCATGGATTTCTTTGTGTACTGTTGAGTTTCTATGTTCTATACAATATATCTATAATATAATGAACGCCAATACGTAACTCGAAAAAGGGAAGGGAAGGGGAGGGGTGACAAAGCGGGGGAGCAAAAGTGATTCAGTTTATTGCGTCACATTTCTCATTATTAATTTTTTTTATAATTCCTGGTTTATCTTTCATAAAAAACATAACGCTGAGGTCCCAATTTTAATGGACCAACAGAGAATGTACGAGTATTGCTTTCGCATGGACATTTCAATTGTTTTTATTTCTTACTGTAATGTTTGTGTACGCGTATTGCTGTACCTTATGGACATATTTATAGTATTTGTAAAGCAATTTTTTATTGTTATGTTTCAATGAGTGTTAGAAGTGGGCTCTATAAGGAATATTACCTTGAAGTTATGAGCTGTTTGCGTGAATCAATGCGTAGAAGAAGTCCAAATTTGTGGCAAAGAAATTCATGGCTGTTGCAACACAAGGGGAAAATACGCCAATGATGCCGTGTTGCTGCTTCATAAGCTGGAGAACATCCATGAAAAAAAAAATAAATCTGGATACCCTAACACAAAAGACTAAGTCCAATCTCCATGGACCAATAAATGTTGCTGAATAATAATTACTCATTATGAATTGTCATATTCATACTGAGTATTGAAAAGAGTTTGAAATTCCTTTCTTCAAATTGTTTGGAACAAATTGAATTCACCCTTGAAGAAGAAGAGTTTGCACATAACAAACTAATAGTTGTGCTCAAAGTACTTCATTTCCTGGTGAAACTTCTGCCCATGCTCCCCAATCATATCACCGAGATTCTCTGGGTAAAAAATGTTGCTGGGAATTCAAGAAATGAATCTTGAGAGACATTTTTATGCTTGTTGAAGAAAGTATAGAACTGTAACACATAAATTAAATAGGAAAATAGTATTGTTTACCCATCTTTCTAAAATTCTTAAGTAAATTTTCTCAATATTTATCTTATAGTTCGGGTTTTTATTACTTCCAACGAAATCAGAAACAATTAACTGTAACGCATTCAAAGAATTTGTTGAATTTCTCAAGACGCGGAGCAGATTCTACATATGTAGACTATCACAAAGACAGTATCCTTAGTTACGGTGTGGCAAAAGCTTTCTTATCGATTCAAAATTTCAATTAATTGCATTGAATTACAATGTGTGCTCGTAGATTTTAATACAACAACATAGACTTTGTTCGTATGTATGTAATTTTCTTCGTAAAGATTCGATCTTCACGCATAAAATGCAAAACTGAACAAACTAAAGCGAATTATTTTTTTCATACTTTGAAAATAAATGTACGAGTATTGCCCTCATTTTTACTTAAAAAACAGAATTTTTAAAATAATTTAGTTTAGAACTTTCAAAATCTGAAAACCAGATTTGATTTTAAAATAATAAGTACACATTTTTGGTGCCGCGAAGTGGTTTTCGAAAGATTTGACTTCACATTCCTAATCAGTGTCCTCAAAAACCTATGACTCATGACAGTTCGTAATCAGTGTCCTCAAAAATCTATGACTCATGACAGTTTGGATTTTTGATAATTTTTTTTTTTTTTCGATTTTCGTACTCATGTCCGACTATAAGAGAGTCACTATATTTGAATATGTATACTCTCTTTTTCCCTCTTCAGAAAAGGAAATTCAGAAATGAAAATCCAAAACCCACTATAAGAGGTAGAAGCTATAACAATCCTATCCTCCATTTTGGAGTCTGTAAGAAAAATTTTTGCTTTTGTTGTTAACACATCTATAAACACCAATTTTTGTGTGTGTAATCCTAATAAAAAATCCCATATAGTTTCAGATCGGACCATTAGAGTGTGTATTCTAGATCTGCATGGGTGCTTTGCTTTTTAGTGGACATGGCACCATATTGATATTTTATATTTAGAAACACTGCTTTAAGCAGAGACTCTTCATGTACTAACGCTGAAAGTTTTTTTTTTTTTTTTTTGAAAACTAGTTTTATTAGGACGTTTTCAGAAGACCACATTAGGGGAAAATGTTATTGATTGCCATTCACTTGATAATGGTCAAAAACGATGTTTTCAGCTCACAAACGTCCGTTACTCACACATCTGTCGGGCATCATCTAAACTTCCGTTCGAGGGTGAGCAAATTAATCAAGGGTTTTTGCACTGGGTTTGGTCTACGCCCTGTACATCAGTAAGGGCGATCGAGCATTCGTTGGAAACCGCAATTCTGAAACGACCTTCGCAAACTTGGTATTATCAACAACTGGCACCAACGTGGACTAGAGTATGGCAACTGGTCCGCCTTTCTACATGCGGCCATGACCGATAAACGATTGTAGTGCCGCAAAAGTAAGTATGTAAGTTGAGCTGTTTCGCGAACTACTTAGAATAGGAACTTATTGAACGTATAGTATTTCAGTACATTTAAATTCTAGAACTTTGCGTAAAATTGAAGATATATTTAGGTAGTTAAAGTAGAAATTGCTGTGCAATATAAATTAATGCTTATGGTCACCTTAAGTGACCTACACTCAATAGAAAGCAGTGCCAGCAGCAAGGATAGCGTGAAAGGGGTGCAAGTTAAACCCAGTGGCTGCGGAAAAAGACGCTGCTGTTTTGTTGTTGATTTGCTTTTGGTTTTTAAGAATGTATTTCAGCGTAAGTATAGCTGATATAATCTATATGTATTCTCCTTCAGATAGTCGTTCAGATTTGTGTTGTTCAAAGGCGCTTACTTTTTTAAACATACAATACGAGATGTTATGGGTTTCGATATAATAAATCTCATTTTTTTTTTTCTCACAACAATTATAAACATTGTTTCAGAACACTTTATTACTGATTAGTTATCAACTGATTTCTGATTAGTGACTATTATCGAGTGAATCAATTGCAAATTATTTATTTTGTTGTCGAATGTTTTGTGTGATGGTACGAACCCTTCGGCCACAACAGCTGTTGTAATCATAATGAGATCAAGCGGTTAATTTTTGCGCTACATTTTGAGTGAGCTGAACTAGATAACTTGCATTCACCAGATAAATCCATGCTAGTTATATTTTGCGTCCATTGATTCAACAAAATACGCTTGGTTTGTGAGACAAATATGTATAAGAGTATAAAATCTTCGGTTGCTCCGTATTTAAGGTTTTTTTTTTACTTGATTTTTTTGCTGTTGTATTTTTTTATAAATGTATCTATAGCTGTTGTTTTTTGTCAGTTGTTGTTGTTTGTTGTTGTTAACTTGGCTCACTGGCTGCCTGCCTGCCTGCCTGGCTTGGCCGACATTCCGTTGCTGCTTTTTTGCCTTTTGGCGCTCATCTCATGCGGCATTTGAAAAACGTTGCGCGGCATTTTTTGCGTGCATGCGTTTTCTGCGTTTTAGACGAGACCCTTTTTGCTCTTTTTCTACAAGCAAATGACTGGCTTAGTATTTTTGTGGATCTGTGCTTTGTGTTTTGTCATTGGCATTGTTGCCGGTTTTGTATTTTATATTACGCTTTTTTTTCTCAACTGACTTGGCTTGAACTGTGCTGAGTTACTATATAGCATCTGCAATAATTCGGCATGCTGCAGATACTTCAGCCACAAATACTTAAGGCTACAGATACTTCAGTCATTGACTTTTTTGCTGCTGTTTTCCTTTTTTTGTTTTGTTTTGTTTTGTTTTATTATTGTTTTTGTTGTCTCACATCACTCTTTCGTACGTGCATCAATCGCTCAGTTTGTCAGTTGTACACATTCATTCGCATTTGGCTTGAGATACATTTTGTTTTTTTTTTTTTTTTGTTATTCTTTTGTATCTGTTTGCAGTAAGGCCGCTGACGCACATACATCAAAGTGAATTACTTTTGCAATTCTTATGCTGACCAAAGAAAAACAAAAATATAACAAGAAAAAAAAAAAAGAATAAAAGAAATTGAAGCAACTGCAAACAAAATAAATAAATATTATCAAAAAGTCATTATAGAGAGATAGAAAGATACTAGCCGGCAGTGTATCTCCTCCCCACTTCCAACAACGACGTCGACAACGACGTCGACAACGACGGCAATGGTGGCGGCATTATTTGTATGAAGTATATGATCACATATGACATTATCACGCTGTTAAGCTGCCTCATAATGCCACTTGACGTTTTTACGTTTGTAATTACATATAGTATAGCAAATTTAAGGGTAATGCCTAGAAGTTGAGGTAGCGAGGGGTGCATTTGTCATTACTACTCGATTTGTGAGTCTAATCGGCAAAAGAATGTAAGTCCAAGTAAATCAAAAGCAAATAAATGATCGAATGAAGGCTTGGAATGAAAGGACGGACGGACGGACGGACGGACGATATGATACATCTTATGATACATAGATACGAATGTACGGACGGACGGCCAACTGACTGAGTAATACGGTAGTTTCGAGTGGATGGTCTGCTTGTATGGCTGCATAGTTTTCTGGCTGGCTGGCGCTAGTCATATAGCGCCTTCCAATGTCGACGTCGATATCGCTGTTGTCTATCTATCTATACTATATGTACTGTATTGACCGTTCGTTTGTGAACTTATCAAATACCGCGCGCGGATTAAATGCGGATAAGTTCTGTTTGGCACAGATACGCACACACACACACGCAGACAAAAAAAGAAACCATGCGGTGCGGTTTTTTACGAAATATCTTTTCAATAGATAGCGCTTTTAAGTTTGTTTCTGTACTTTATTGGTATTAATTTTTATTTATCAATATTTTTGCAGCTTAAAATTGTTTGATAAAAATAAATAATAATAATTATGCCAAAAATTGAAGCAGTAGTTAAATTGTTAAAATGTTAAAAATTATTAACATATTTTTTTTGTTTTTTTTTTTTGTATTTTAATGCGTTTTGAGTTTAAAAAACAAATTATGTTTAATTTATTTTAGTTTGTTTACACAAAAAGTTTTTGAGTGTCTGTTGGTTATAGCGACTTTTGTAAGCATACGTGTATAAAACCGTGACAGGTGACGAAACATGGATGTATGCGTATGAGCCGGAAACAAAACAGCAATCGACCGTGTGGGTATTCCAAGACGAGCCAAATCCAACAAAAGTTTTTCGTGGAAGAAGCACAGCGAAGCAAATGATCGCCTGTTTCTTCGGCCGAATGGGTCATGTGGCCACTGTTCCGCTTGAGCAACGTAGGACGGTCAATTCTGAGTGGTACACGACCATTTGTTTGCCGCAAGTCTTCGGAGAAATTCGTAAAACCAATAGCCAAAGACGAATCATTCTCCATCATGACAATGCGAGCTCTCTCACATCTCGTCAAACAAGTGCGAATTAATGACTCATCCTCTGTACAGTCCTGATTTGGCACCCAATGATTTCTTCTTGTTCCCGAGTATCAAAGGTAAACTGCGTGGTCAACGTTTTACGAGCAGTTGAAGCGAAAAATCATGTTTTGGAGGTGTCTCAAGAGGAATGGAAAAACTGCTATGACAAATGGTTTAAACGAATGCAAAAGTGTATTGATCATCAAGGGGAATATTTTGAAAAAACAATAAAGCCATTTTCATTTAAAAATGTTTGTTATTATTTGCTATTCCCGGAATATAAATAGTACCCCTCGTACGCTGGGCTATACTTATAAAAATTAACATGCTGACTGCAACATATATACAAAACCATCGTCCACATTTAATTTTAAATACTTTGTATTTTCTGAGCTATCAACTTGAAACTGGATACGAAGGCCGAAATGGGTTCTCCGGTTCAATATGCGAAAGCCACCTAAACAAATATTTTTGAATATTAGGAACGATAACTTTCTATTCTTTAACTCCCTGTTGTTGCTTTATGCCTCTAAAAAAAATTTTATTTTTTCACGGAATTAGTAGCGCATTGAGGTAGAGTAGGTGTCATAATGCACACTCTTGCATAGGAAACGAATCGATGTAGGCATCTCCTTTTGTCCGTATGTCTATCTGCCTCGTGTTTGTGTCGATGCAAACTGGTGCTGCAGTTTTTGAGATATCGACCTAAAATTGTGTATGCAAAATTTATTATAATTCTAAGCCAAGCCAGAGGCTAGAGAATTATTGTTTTTGTTTGGTTGAGCCCATATTTAGTAAAATTGAGTGCAACGATAACAAATGCAACGATAACAAATGACTTTGTTATATCATCAATAAATAAATGCTGCCGTGAAAAAATACCAACGTATAGCCACAGTCCAATTGCTTAGTGCTATACAAAAGTCGCGAGCCTCTCAAGATTCATCACAGAAATAAAGCATCTATGATTTGGATCTCTAACTGTCTTGAATGAGGCAGTAATTCGATTTATTCGAACTTGTGCATCTGTGGTCTGGCCAGAGCCCACATTGTTTAATTAGCTCGCTAGTTTATGCAGAAACGAAGGTAGGATTGATTACAGAACATAACAAATGCCAATCTGATGGATGTGTTGTAGTTGAAAAACTAAGAATTTTATTAAAGGACTTTCTTAACTTTATTCATTCTTTACAATTAAATTTCTTCTCATCGTTTATCAGGGTACAGCACAACGTGCTAAACAACCGAATTTTCAAGTTAATATGTAAGCTTTTCCTTAGAGCCAATTATTATTAGTCTTAGAATTAGAGAACTTGAGGCAAGTGCTGAATTGAATAGAGTTTGTAAACTGATGTAAAAGTTCGCTACATGAGAAAAGTTCTTGTCATAACTTTATAAAATCAACAATTATATTAGGCCACAAGCAACATATATACTATGTACTACTATATACCTACTATATACTCGTAAAATAAAAATGTGTGTGTGCCTTAAGTTTATTAACTGCAACAGTAAAGTTTATAACACCATTGTATGTCATTAAAACAACTTGTATCTACGATAATATTGAACTTTGTGTTTATTGAAGAAATGTATCTTAAACGCATGGCTTTGATTTTCATGAAATCAATCAGTTTTATTAGCAATAGAAATGCATACCAGCGTTTAGTATCGTCTTGTGGTTTATGATGCGATAAAACTATTTGGTTAACTCATAAAAAACCATTTTGGAATATGCTGTTTTCGAGCGTGAGGTGAGCGAAGCAAGACAAAAGTATCGCTACATTTAGCTGTCACAGTTATGTTTAAAGTGAGCATTTCATACGTAGTATGTACATTGTCATTCTTTACTTTCTGCGCTTATTTGTTAGAGTAAGGTTGTATATATATATATATACATAAACTATAAGCTTTGTACATTTGTTGTATTTGAGCGCGTACTTCACTCTTTTGAAAAGTTCAATATTTGCAGTTACTTTGGGTTGTGAGTCGATATGAGGCAGGCGATTGTGGTGATCGCGGCCAAACCCAGCTGAGCAATGCCGGTCGGTCGTTTGATTTGTGCCGTATGTATGAATGAATGAAAGAATGAGAGACAAAAGCTATGCCATGCCATATTGTTAAAAAAAAGTCATCTGTCATATTTGTTAAGGCCACTAAAATCCAGTTAAGGCAAGCGAAACGCACGCACATTTTATTCTATATTCGTATATAACTATCTTGCTCATACAAAAAAAATCTATTTTTATACCATAGTCATTATCAGTTTGTCAGAAAGTTTGTAACGCATCGTAGACCCTATAAAGTTTTTACGTATATTTGTGATCAGCTCGACGAGACGTGTAGATCTAGTTCTAGTTCTTGTTCGTCTGTTTTTGTCCTAAGCACTTTGATCCATATCAATATGTACGTGTATGTGCAACGACCACCTTTTACAAAATCACCGCCTACTTATATGTTTTTGTGTGAAAAACTTTTTTATTGTGATAAATCTCAACTTAAAATTTGGCATGGTGGCTGCTTGTAGACGGACACTTCACATGTATAATATATAAAAAATGTACGATCCAGCTTTTTAGTGCTAGCTTCCATACAAATGCATCACACACTTTTGCCTTTTTTGTATGAAAAACTTTTTTATTGCAGACAAAAGCAACTTAAAATTTTATATGGTGGTTTTTCGCCATATAAATATTAATGGTCTGCTCCCCCTACTTTCTGGAGTACTTGCAACTTTCGTTTTTTTGTTTGAAAAATCTTTTTATTGCAATCATTATCAACTTAAAATTGTGGTTTCTTATGCATGAATGCTTTATATTATTAGCAAGGCGCATGCTGCATCCATTTTTAGTGCTAGACCTCAACAAACTTACTACAACCTACTCTTAGGTTCTTAGGTTTTACAAATATTTTTGTTTTTCTTTATAGCTGCTAAGTACACAACTTGCAACTTCATGTGAATGGTACTTAAGGTTCGGTTCCACCGAAGTTAACATTTTTTTATGTTATTTTTCTTTTTTTTTTAATTGCGGCGCAAACAAAACTCACTTTATGTTGTTTGTTGTTGATTTTTTAGTTTTTCTTTGGATTTTGTATAAAAAAAAAAAAAAAAAAAAAAAATATATATATATATATATATATATATATATATATATATATATATATATATATATATATATATATATATATATATATATATATATATATATATATATATATATATATATATATATATATATATATATATATATATATATATATATATATATATATATATATATATATATATATATATATATATATATATATATATATATATATATATATATATATATATATATATATATATATATATATATATATATATATATATATATATATATATATATATATATATATATATATATATATATATATATATATATATATATATATATATATATATATATATATATATATATATATATATACCAGTCTATGTTTTTATCAGTCTTTGTGATATAACGAGGACGACGACGACGGCGACGTCTGAAGCAATTCAAAGTCAGTTCGTCATTTAGTCATTTAATCAGACTCAGCGGCACTTTGTGGGGGCGCAGCGTTGGGTGTTTTTCATGTGAGAAACGATAATAGACAAACAAGCAAACGAATAAAATGCGGCGCGCTTAAAAGGACAAAGATACAAATAGTACTCGAAAGTTATATAGATACATTTACTCATATGCGTATATAGCAAGTCAATATAAATAAAAGTGATACATAAATGCCGCAAGTTATATTTGCAGAACAAAAAAGGATTGATATGAAGTAACATGAAGTACTACATAGTACAATTCGAAGGTAGAAGATAGGCGTGTGATTTCGGGAAGTTCCAACCATGGACAAAAACAAACAAAAATTTGTTTATAAAATTTATAAATCTAAAAATGGGTGGTGGGTTTGATTGCGTACTATTATTATCATTGGAATGTGTGTATATGTAAAACATGCATTCGTAAGAAGCCACCATATCAAATTTCAGCTTGATATTTATTGTAATAAGTTTTGTATACAAAAATACATTTATCAATATTTTTATGGCACTTTTTAAACCATACAAGCACGAGCTATATATTATATTATACCCCGAACTATGTGGGGTGAAAGGGAATGATAGTTGGTTGTCTAATTAGTTATCTTTGTTTCTTGTACAGTTGTTGTTTACAGATTTTCCCATCGACTTCTTTATGCGAATTCGACTGTCTATATCGTTGCAGCCGATTGAAATATACCCTTTTGCGTGCAAAAGTAAATAATAAGAGCTACTCATCTACCATCTTAAGTTAAAATAAAGTTGCGAGAAAAGAAGAGTCTTGAGTTAAACTTATAGTATGTTATTAATTAATTAACTATGCGTCTGTTGCGAAGCCACCGGACTATAACGAGGTCGACTCAGTAATTAAAAAGAATAATTAAGAATCGGCAGGATTCGATGAGTTTAAAGCTGAGTTATGGTGCGTATGTACCAAATCTTATGTAAGATATGGTCTGATGAATGCATGCCCAACGATAGGAATATCATTGTTTTAACTTCAAGAAACAAGAACCCACTGTCTGTGTGAACTACCGCAATTTCTAAGCTAAATGCTGGAGAATACCCATGTGAGTATAACAAAGACACCTACCATATATGTATTTGTCGATTATAAGGGCGCTTTCGACGCTCCGATAGGAACAACGTTTTCCAACACCATATCTGAGCTTGTTATTCCAGCAAAGATCGTTCGTCTTTGCATAATGACGCTATCACACACACACACATAAAACATCGTCAGAGTAGCAAAGAATCTCTCTGAGCGCTTAGATACCTTGAGAAGTTTCAGGCAGAGTGATGCATTAGCGTGTAACTTTTTTAATATCCTGATGGAGTACATGCTACGCCGTTGGCCACGCATAGAACGGTCGGGCATGATCTTCCATAACGAAGTGCTGCTACTCGCATATACTGAAGACATTGACAATACATTCTTAGATATTGAGAAACTGTTACGTCTCATGGATCTAGCGGTGAACTAAGACAACAAAATGTACTTGTTGTCTACTCGCAAACCGTCATGGCAACTTGAATGGTGTGTTAATATGAAGAATTTCAACTTCAATATTGCAGAAAACTTTGCCTATCTAGGAACAGAGATAACAAGCAACAACAACGTCAGTCTGGAGATCAGACGAAGAATCACGTTTGTTAACCGCTGCTATTTTGTGCTCAGCAAGCATATTTGAAGTAGAGCTCACAATCGAAGTACGAAATGAAAAATTAATAGTTTTTTATCGGCGATTATATAAAACGCTGTTAATCTCTCTATTGATGTATGACGTAGAGTCGTGGACCCTGACAACATCGGATACAGCGGTCTTTGGGCGTGTTCGAGACAAAGTTTCTTCGTAGGGTTCTTGTTCTTATTTGTAGTAAAATTGTTGTAGTAGTTGAATTTTTCATAGATACAACGTATGAGACAGACGACTATTGGCGCACTCGACGTTGACATAGTACATAATAGGGTGTATTTTATTAGCTGCGCATTTGAATCTGTTGTCTATTAATATAAATATTTTATTAATTAGTAGTTACCTCTATCTCTCGAAAATTTACAAAATTCTTATTTCGAAAATCAATATGTACTTAGAACTAGCGTGCTACGTGTAGTTTAAAAAAAGTAAAATAATTTTTATGATGCAGAAAATACAATCCTAAAAATGAAACAAGCGATCACTAAGCATCTTATAAATGTTCCATTGAGAAAATCAAAGTCTATGCATGTACGAGTATCTATGTATCTTATATGTATAGAACAAGTGTTTGATCTCTTAGTTCGCTGCTGCAGCTGCTGGATTTTATTATTATGATTATTTTCTTCTTTTATAGCAGCTTAAAAGCAGAGTATTTAAAGCATTGTGGTTGTGTGTGTGTGTGTTTTTTTTTTTTTGTGGGTTGTTGTTGTACAAGTTTCAGCAGTGGAAAGCCAGCTCGCCTCTACTTTGCATTTTACTTTGATCTGTTTCCGATTTAAATTCCACATGTGCTTTTATTTCTTGTATTTTTTCTGCTTAGTTTATTACACTTTTCATGCGTTTTCATTTCGTGTATAAAAAAAAAAAAAACAAAAATATACAAAAAGTTTATAAAAGATTTTCTTGTTCAAATTATAGTTTGCTGAGTTTTAATTGGCATGCTTATTGGAACTGTGCACAGCATGATAAACGTTTTCATATACGATTGCTATGCAAAATGATATGACGAATTCAAAAGAATGTTAATCTCTTCTTAGAACTAATTTTTGAAGGGAATAGTAATAATAGAGCTGTATCTATATCATACTATATCTACTAGGCTATACATACATTCCAAAAATAATTTGTTACTAAGCAAACTAATAAAAAAATTAAAGGTCAGGTCAGCTTCCCTAATATCGCTTATGTCTCGTTAACTATTGACGATATCGAAAATTTGTCTCTGCAAAAAAGAAAGCTCAAGAAATGTACTAAGAAAAGATTATGCAAACTTTTGTGTGTGGTACAGTTTCCGAGAAAATCTCTATTGAATTGTGTAATTACTAATTTTCAATTTTTTGTACAGATTAATTACACAGGTCTACAAATACCGGGGTCAAGTCAGTTGTTGGAAAGCTGAGGGTAATTTCCGAAGTAATTTGCTGCGTAGAATCCGAATCCGGAATTTTGACCAGTGTTATTGTCTCAAAGGCTTAATGCAAATGTTAATGACGTCGAAGGGATATATTTCGTAACTTCGAATAATTGATCTCTAGAACTCTTAAATTAGAGGGTAAGAGTGGTACTAAATGATGTACATAAAAAACGACGTTTTACATAACCTCAAATATCTCAAAATCCTGACGTTTTGAGTCAATTCCGACCCCGGATTCGGATTCTACGCAGAAATTACTTCGGAAATGACACTCAGCTTTGCAACAACTAAACCATGTTGACCTGTGATATCGTTTCTTGAAAAATTTTTGTTAGCGTTCCAGTTAAAAAATGGACTTACTAAAAAAGTACAAGTGGTAGGACTACGAAGTAAGAGGGAATTAAAGAGATATTACAAAATATGCAGAAGTATGAAGTAATAAGCGATATTCGTTTAAAAAATATACACGGTTTGATCTAAAAATAACCGAACTATTTAGTTATAAAATAAAACAAGCATGGTATTATGTTCCAAAGCTAATATTTATTCAAAATACGATCCATTTAACTCAATACAACGTTTGGAACGCTTAACCAATTTATCCATAGGCTTTTTAAACTCATCGTGAAAAGCTCTTTTCATTGCAGTTTTCATTTTTGTGTAAAGAAAATACTAGCACTCGAATATTGAGGGTGGTCCATGGGACAACATTTTTCTTTTCATAAAAAATTCGTTGAATTTTTTGTTCTTCTGAGGTGGTGCATTATCTTGCAATAAAAACAGCTGCTTTCCTTTGGATAATTCGATGTACAACTTGTAAATAATATGCTCCATTGACAGTTTGATCTTCTGGAACAGATTCCTTGTAAACAATACCCTTGGAAACATAGAAAGTTATTAACATTGTCTTGATTCTTGACTTCTGAAAACACAATTTTATAGGTTTTGGCTCGACTTTTGATTTCCATTCTGCAGCTTGTCGTTTAGTTTCAGCAACATATTCAAAGCACCATGTTTCATCACCAGCTTTGATCGAATCAAGCAAATCTGAAACGTTTTCAGCTGTTGAAATGATGTCTTTGCCATGCTCTACACGAGCGATTTTTTGATCATCATTTAACTGATATGAAAAAAATATCAAAAATACTACAACTCTGGCAACTTTAAGACACTGTGCGAAAACAAAAAAGCGTACTAAAATTACCGTCAATCTGCCTATTAGTTTTTTACATTTGTTCAAAACTTGCCGGAGATATAATACATAATTCATGTTTATAACTTTATTTAGTGGCTATTTTCTCTCTTCGTAAATTTCTCCAACATTGTTTTCGATATCATCAATAGTTTACGAGATACAAACGAAATTATGCATTATTCTATACAACCGATATTGAAGGGAGTTGGACCGAATTTTGATTGAATTTAGGTTTTTGATATATGATGCCTCCTCTAACAGTTTGTGCAAAAACATTAGAGCTAACAAATTTTTCCTGGGTTTGCATTAAATTTTGCTTATAATCACTAGATTAATATCCAAGTAACCTGATTATATTATGTCCTGCAGAAATTGATGAAAAAAAGATGAGACTATGAAAACCTCAAACAATGTCTAAAAGGCCCGCTATAGAACTCGATTCTGCTATATGCAAGTAAAAGTATTTCTTTATCACTTATTTTCTAAGTATGGCGCCATTAATATTGAATTTAAATTTTTTCTAAAGACATTTCAAATATATAAAAAAAGACACACAGACAAAACGTCTCAGCTGTATTTAGCTGAATTGTGTCTACTATATCGTTGCATATCTACCCTTCTCAGCATTATATTTTCTTTACCTTCTGGCAACTTCACTACTTTTACACTACGCAGGCGTGCACGCATGCTCTTCTTAGCACTTTATGTGGCATCGAACAGCATCATTATGCATCGAAAAACATTAATTTACAAAATTTAAGCACTTATACAGGCGCACAGATACATAGATACAAATACAGATACATACAAAGTATCTATAGATACAAGGGCAATTGGAGTCTTCAAGTCAAAGGAAAACAAAAGTTGTAAGACGCCAAGTAGGCGGTGACGGCAGTGCTGCAGCAATCGAAACGTAAAAAAATAAAAAAAAAAGATCAGGAAGCCAGAGCAGACAGACAAAAGAAGAAAAAGAAGTAAAAAAAGGTTCAACTCATATAAAAAAGGCATTCCCAGAGGAGCACTTAAGCGGTAATGGTGGTGTCGGCGGCGGCGTCGGCGGCGTGTTACTAAGACCATAATACAGCAGCCGCTGTGCGGGCAAATGAATAGACAGACAGACAGACAGACGAACGGACGAACAGTCCATTCGGTGGCTCGGTCAGCAGCAGCAGCAGCGTCATCATCATCAACAATAACAACAACAACAACAACAACAACAAACACAGATACAAAGATAACTTAGAGTATTGCAAGAGAATTTGTATCTGTTTGTGTCCGTGTGTGCGTGTGTGTGTGTGTGTGTGTGCAGGGCCCAAATAAGTTGAATTTCCGTAACTTAAAATGGTAAAAGCAACAACGAAAGGTGTTAATGGACTTTGTTGCTGCCGCCACCGCCGCCACCGCTGCTGTTCTCGTCGCCGCTGTCGCGCGCCTCTTAAAAGTCATCAATACCAGCGAAACATTTCTCGCTTTAGTGTATCTTTTCTTTCTTTTATTTGTTGCTTACTTTGTATTTCTTCATACTATTTTTTCTTTTGTTTTTCAACATTTCCATCACACTTTTTTAAGGTTTTTCGGTTATTAGAAGAAAAAATAAGTAACTGCGTATTAGATACGTGCTAAAGATCAAAAATTTTGTTTTCATGCTGCATTAGCTTTGTCTAATGCCGACAACATGCAACTAAACAGACAGCTTACGGAACTGCGACACATACAGATATCTAGATACATTTGTGTTTAGCTACGGATAACTTTCATTCATAAAACGCATATTTTGTATGCTGTATTAATTGTTAGTTTTGTAGATACTGCATACCCGTAGATACAGCTTATAGCTGTATAAAAATCAGTAAGAAAACAGCGCTTTTTTGTGTTGAAATAGAACTTCAAAATATCTGTGTGCAATAAATGTATCTGATTGGTTATTTAGCAAGATTTATGCAGCTTTTTAAGTTAAAATTTTGAATAAGCTATACCTAAACCGATGCATTTTTTAATGCACAAGTATGCAAACCGTGCAGATACAGTTTGAAATACATTAATATATTAAAAAGCAACAGTCGAGTTAGCAGAGTATCTATTATACTAAAATCTAAGCCGGCTTATGCGATCTTCAGAGTACATAGAGCTTGATAGAAGCGATTATTTTAAATACATTTGAGCTATGCTTAAAATTGTTCATTAACATTGTTGCTATTAGGTTAGATAAAGAAACATGGCGTAGCTTTGACGGCGTTCTTATAGTATCTTTCTATTGTATTTTTTAGTATTTTTTTAAATATTTCAATGCAACGCAGTATGTATATATTTACAATAAAATAACAACAAAAGCTTTGAGCACAATGATAAACATATGCAAAAATTTAAGTATCTTAATGTATACACTAAACTTTTGTACACAAAATCACACAAAATCACTATTTGCTGCAAATCTTAATTGTAAATCTGTGGCATGTACAATGTAGCTACATCAATCAATCAATATAGCTATAAAATAAAGCGTATATCTGGCCTACATAAAACATACACACAAAAGTATATTGTGCGCATTTCCATTTTCATTTCTTTATCATACTAAATATCATGTAGCCTGCAAAGTGTTGGCTGCACTTTATATTGAAAAGTAATTAAATGTTTTGCTTGTTGTCTGCCACACTCCGCTCCGCGCCACTGCTCAATATCAATACCAAGCACTGATATCGTATTTAAAGTGAAAACATGTAACATGAAACATGCCAGCGAGTGTTTGCATTTCATGTCAGATGTTGTCGTGCGTTCGTGCGTAGCTTTTCTTTTCTTTTCTTTTCTTTTCAATTTTATTTTTATTTTTATTTGTATTTTTACGATAACAATTTTCAAATGAAATTATCATTAAGACAGTGGGAGGCAGTAGGCACCATTACACGTTGCCTTGTCTCAATCGTGGCTACATTCAGTGTACTTATCAGCACAAAATATCATGAGAATGTTTGCAATGTAAGGCGTAAAATAGTAAAGATACTCGTACATAGATAGACTTGTAGATCGCGTTGACTGAATGAATGGTCGAATGAAACGCTGCATGTTTGTCTAGTTGTAATTAGCAAGCAGGGATGCTGATCTACTTCAACTTGTACGCAAAGATACACATGCACGCAGCTACTTTACAATGTTGTTAGCTACTATTCTAAGAGGTTGTCTTATCGTACATCGCACTTTGAAAAGGTTTTTAATGTGTGCTTCCTTTCCTTTCCTTTCCTTTCTATTCTTTCTTTTTTTCCGAAACTTTTTTTAAATTTTTTGTTTGTTTTTTTCTTTTTTGCAAGTGGCACGTATTATCTTATGCGCATACATTTTATTGCCGCACAAATGTTTATCGCGCTGGTGGCATCATTTTCTTTCTCAATCTTTTTCTTTGCTATAGCTAGCCGACAAATTGACAGTTATATGCTTGGCAGCATAGTGTTCTAAACATGCGTGCTACAGTTTTGTAGTTCTTATGCTTTTAAGTTTTGTATCTGAGGGTATGTATGTGTGTGTGTGTGTGTGTTGTAGCATAGTGCTAAACAAAGCAAGCAACGCATTTTACATGTCAATGTGAATGAGTCTAATTAGATTGTATCGGATATGAAACGACGTGCGAAAGAACGGTCAAAAAATGAGATCATCGTCAGTAACTTCAAGCGTGCCGACAAAGCTACAGATACTTGTGTGAATGAAGCTTTTGAGTATTTATTAAAGTATTTGCATTTTTTTTTTTGGAGTATGTTTTATTTGCTATTGAAGTATCTTAGTAAGTACTTTGTACATTGTATATCAATTTATTTATACAATAGTATCTATGTATGTATCTAGTTTACTATTTAGTAAGCTGCTGAGCTAGAAAAGTTCTTACATTATTTAACGGAGTTTTTAACAACATATGTATGATTATAGTATCTATAAAATAATTATAAATGTATCTAGTTATATGTCCTTAGATATATCTTATAACTCATGTTGTAGTTTTTACTTGTAACTGGCACATCATTTACGTATAGTTAAGTTTCAAAAAATACAAAAGTGTATGTTTATTTAATAATGAGGGTTTGTATTATATACTTTAAATTCGCTGATACTCTGTTAACAATTCAGAATACAATATTATACGCTGTTTTATTATCAATGTGTATATTAATATGTACTATATAGAAATTCTAAGCGTTTGTGTATGCAGTTTTATAGTTTATAGTTTTTTTTTTTGTTTTTTAAATGTTAAAGTATCTACGTATAATATTTCGAATTACCTACAGAACTATTGCATTTATTTACAATAGAAAATTTGTATATATATAGCTTATCATTATCCAAACAGCTAAACCTTTTTCTTTGTCTATATCAAAGTAAACAGCTAAACTATTCGAATAAGTATTAAGCAGAATATGAAAATATGAATATTGAGCAGTTCTAATGTATCAATACGCAAAAGATATGCCACCTCTCACACGGTATCTGAACACATTTGGAACTATTTTATTAGATATTTTTATCTTAGACAAGTGTATCTTTTGTAACTGCAGTATCTATGCTTATATATTACATATAACCATTACTTACTCGCAATTCAGCTTCCAGTTGATTTGTATGTCCTGCTAAATTTGGTAGTGCGGTCATATTATAGCCAAGACCTTGGCATGCCGAGACGCTAATGCGTTGACACTGTAATCCGTTTGTTGTTGTTGTCTGTATGGCGCTGCCGCTTGATGTAATGGCTGCATGTGCCAACAGACTCGTTGGTATTGTTGTTATTATTGTTGTTGTTGTAAAAATGCACAAAATTACAAAAAAAACAGACATTTTGTTGTTGCTGTTCATAGTCGCCAGCTTGAATTTTGTGTATGCACAATAAAAAAGCATACAAATATGAATAGATACTTTAACAAAAACACTGCATTCTTTTTTGCACACTCTATGTATGTATTTCTTTACAATTGGCACTGGTTTTTTGTTAATTTTTTATTTTCGTTTTTTTTTTTTTTTTCGTATATGGTTTACAAATATTTTGTTTAATTTTTACACATAGAAAAAAAAAAAAATTTCTTTTATACGTATTTGCCGGTAGCTAAAGATATATTATTTGTTAGTAAAAACAAGCGCGCCTAAGAAAGACACATCCTCTACGCTTGACGTTCCGCTGCGTAAAGCATGCATATCAGGTTTGTTACTCAGCACAATGCTAAAGCAGTAGTTCGCTTCGCTCGCTATATTTTCA